>JAODVM010365904.1:0-10982 GCA_025400095.1 Phenganax marumi
CGGTCTAAACCCAGCTCACGTTCCCTATTGGCGGGTGAACAATCCGACGCTTGGCGAATTCTGCTTCGCAATGATAGAAAGAGCCGACATCGAAGGATCAAAAAGCAACGTCGCTATGAACGCTTGGCTGCCACAAGCCAGTTATTTAAAGAATTCCTCTCGTTTAATACTTCCAGGATCTCAAAGTATAACGACCTACTATTTAAGACATTTAACTATAATGAGACTCAATACCTGGAATCGCCTATATGAATTAGGTATTATAACTTTTTTGATTTTTTCAGAATTCGTTCATTTCATGTTAATTACATTTATATTGGTCTGAAATATCCCACAGTGAAATTTCATAAAATTGCAAGACGTATTTTCAGAGATATTGCTTTTTAAACATTGGCGCATACAATAGAAAAAAAATCCAATGTAGTACCCCTCTTGGAATGGCAGGTTTAACAAATTACAAACACATTTTTCAATCGTTATCTTTTTGTGGAACTTTTAAATAAATACTGAATGTTTCAAGAAATTTCATAGAAAGTACGAGATTTTATAACCGTTTGAACTTTCCCGCATACAACTTAAAACTTTTTCAGTTTTCAGTTGGTGGCTAAAAATTCAAAATTTTTTCAAAGTTATTTCTTCATCCTCTTGCTTATATGCTTTGAAGCATTATTGTCTCGCTGTTGAAGGTGCCGTTATTGCCACATTGGAGATCATGGGAGGATGTTCACTAAAGTCCGTCATAGCATCATATATCATAGTTTTATAACGTAACCACTTCATCCACGATGAAAACATACTCCTGTCATTTCAATGTACGACAAGGTGCCATGGAGCTTTTGGCTTTCTTTCTCATGGGAAGATGTTCAGCAAAGGCCTTTTGAAATGATCATATATCATAGTTATATAACCTAATCACTTAGTACATAATGAAAACATACTCCTGTGTTTTCAATGTACCACACGCTCTGATGGATCTTCTCACATTTTGAATTTTCAGTTGGCTAAAATTTCAAAATTTTTTCGGTTATTTCTTCATCCTCCTGGTTATATGCTTTGAAGCATTATTGTCTCGCTTCGCTAAAGACTTTCATAGCATCATACATCATAGTTTTATAACCTAACCACTTCATCCATGATGAAAACATACTCCTGTCATTTCAATGTATTACAAGGTACCATGGAGCTTTTGGGTTTCTTTGAAGTTGTCAGTTACTTTATATGACAATGTCTGTTGTTTCAATGTATAACATTTGAGGCATTTGTTTTTTTGCGTCAGCGATGCAGATTCTATGATATAAAAGGTCACAGGAGGATGTTTTTCAAAGTTCGACATTAAAGCTATATTAACTGTGTCATGGTTATATAATGTAACGAAACCAACCACTTAGTACATAATCAAAACATACTCCTGTATTTTCAATGTACCACAAGCGTCGATGGATCTTCTCACTCATCATATATCAAAGTTATATAACTTACGACTTAGTACGGAATGAAAACATTCTCCTGTGTTTTCAATGTATCACAAGGTCTGATGGATCTTCTCACTCGTCATATATCATAGTTACATAAGATGCAACTTAGTACATGTTGAAAAGATACTCCTGTGTTTTCAATGTATCGCAAGGTCTGATGGATATTGTTACTCATCATATACCGAAGTTATATACGATGCAACTTAGTTCATATTGAAAACATACTCCTGTGTTTTCAATGTATCACAAGGTCATATAGGCCTTGTCACTCATCATATACCATAGTTTATATAACATGCAAGTTAGTACACATTGAAAACATACTCCTGTGTTTTCAATGTATCACAAGGTCATATGGGTCTTGTCACTCATTATTAGTTATATAACATTCAACTTAGTACATATTGAAAACATACTCCTGTGTTTTCAATGTATGACAAGGTCTGATGGATCTTCTCACTCATCATATATCATAGTTATATAACATGCAGCTTAGTACATATTGAAAACGTTTTTTTGTGTTTTCAATGTATCACAGCGTCATATGGGCCTTGTCACTCATCATATATCATAGTTATATAACATCCAACTTAGTACAAATTGGAAACATACTCCTGTGTTTTCAATGTATCACAAGGTCATATGGGCCTTGTCACTCATCATATATCATAGTTATATAACGTGCAACTTAGTACGTAATGAAAACATACTCGTGTGTTTTTAATGTATCACAAGGTCGCATGAATCTTCTAGATTTATTTCAAGTTCTAGGTCACTTTAGATGAGAACATCTGTTGTTTCGTGGTGCAACATTTGAGGCATTTGTTTCTTTTGTCTCATTAGTGCTGATTCTGTCATATGAAGGATCGCACAATGATATTTTTCAAAGTTCGATTCTGGAATTATACATATCATTTCATGGTTATATAATGCAACCAACCACTTTGTATGTAATCAAAACATGCTCCTGACTTTTTCAATAATGAATATTTCATTCTTAACTTCTATGAGAAGCATCAGACTGCTCAAAGTATTCAATTCATGATGTTATCACAATCTGTATTGCCACGATAGTCTCGATATTATTTCTCCTATTATTTCTATTTTCATGTGAATGAACACAGAGCTGCAGTATTTCAAGGCATTATTTTTGCTCTCATATCTTATAGTACAAAGATAGCAGGAGGATGTTTGCAAAGCTGCAAACCAATGAAAAACATATGTCATAGGCATGCCAAAAATTGACTTAGTATGGAAGGAAAACATACTCCTGGCTTTTGAAAGTTCCATTTAAAGTATACCAGCATGTCATAGACATATATACCTGGCATTTCAAATAGTCAATACATCATGTTCAAATTGTATCAGAAGCATCGCAATGTACCAAGTATCATCCTGTTGATTATTATTGGTAATTATCCTAAACCCAGCTCACGTTCCCTATTGGCAGGTCTTGCCATGCAAAAAATTCACTTACTACGAAAGGAAAAAATACTCATGGCTTTTGAAAGTTGCATTTAAAACTATACTGAGCACATGATAGGCATGTAATAAAGCCACATATAACACAACGAAAACATGCTCCTGTCTTTTCAAGTACTGAATACGTCATGTTCAAGCTTTACAAGAATCATCACAATGTGCCACATGTTAATTTCATACTGTTATTGCAATGTGTATTGCTACGGTGGTGTCTATATCATGTCAGCTATTATTTCTTTGTTCGTATGAATGAAGAAAGAGCTGTGGTATTTCCAGCTGTTACGTTTTCTCTAATTAGTGCATATTTGATGGTGCATAAAGTAGTGGGAGGATGTTTGTAAAGTGTTTCAAAGGAATAGAGAAAATACGTGATAGCCATGTAATACATGATGTAGTACATAAGAAAGACATACTGCTGGCTTTCAAAGTTACATTTAAACCTATAGTGCCATGTCACAGGCATATACCTTATCCGTACTTAATTTTGTGAGCATTTAATTTTGCAATTTTGTCAAAGCCATATTTTATCAGACTTTATTTTTGGGGTTTTGACGGATGAAAATGAAGAAAGACATTAAATTTAATGAAATATTTGTGAACAACATTTAATTTTCTATAAAAATTAAAAATTTTAACTACATCTCTTTAAACAAGTCAGAAGATTGCACTAAAGATGTTTTAAAGGATTTACTCAAACACACTGACAGTGAGTCACATGAGGGCAATGATAGATACATATTTTGCTCTGGAGCTTAATACAAAGATTATTATGAAAGAATGTGTTACTCATGTTGATATACGAGTTCTACATGTGATTCATCATATTTATTAAGAAATTTATGATCTAATAATTTTATATTTTTGACTGGCGTATTTCATTTTTCATGTACAAATCTCGCAGGGTGCTTTATACATCATCTTCAAGTTGTAACAGAAGCATGACAACGTATCAACTAGTCAATTCACACTCATATTGCAATCTGTATTGCTATGCTGCTTTTGATATCAACTCAGCATATTATTCTTTTGTTCATATGAATCAATAAAGATCTACAAGATTTAAAGACATTATCTTTTCTGTCTCATCACTGCATATTTCATAGTATAGACAGTAGCAGGAGGAAGGTTGTAAAATGCTTCAAACCAATAAAGAAAATACATGTGATATATCACTTACAACAGAACAAGAACATACTCCTCGCTTTTCGCATAGTGAATACATGATGTTCAATAGAAAGATTGCAATGTGTCATTGCAATATTTGAGGACGTTTTTTTCTGCGTCATTGATAATTATTTCATGCTATAAAACGTAGCGTGGGCATGTATGCAAAGTTCTAAAGCAGTAGAAAAATATCATAAGCAAGTACTATTGTATAATTATTCTCAAGTTCTACACTATTTGCAGTGGTTTCTTAATTGCTAGTCAAGAGAGACTCAATAGTGCTAAATTGACATTTGTGTTTCGATTTACAGCATTTTTGACTGCAGTTTGAAGCAAAAATACTTCAGCTATTAATGATTCTTATGTAATCAAGATGCCAGTATGTTGTAGGTCAAGGGAGGATGTTTTACAGAGGCAAACTCAGGACATCAGTGAGTACATCAAGCTGTTAAGACATAGCAGAAATATTTTTAGCACACAATTATTATACAAGTTTTTCATAACATGAAAATTAAACACAAAAATTGTTCAGAACATGTTTTTAGAGGATCAAGCCCTCTTGCTCTTCGACTTCTTGCTCAAGCTAGCTTGAGGTCTTGGTTGTTCTGGCTGCTTGCTGGTTGTCGCACTCTCTGAAAGTTCGTCATCACTTATCAGTAGTTCAAGTGCATGGGATCGTTCATCAGCTCTGCGTGATGTCGATGTTTCGCCACTTTTTTGCACTTTTGGCTTGCTGCCCTTCTTTTGCTTCTCAGCCAGTCATTTTCCACGGCTGCTTCTTACCGACTCACTTTCACTCGATGACGTTCTAGATGGTGATGACACAGTATGCTGCTTGTTATCATCAGATGATTTGAAAGCTTTCATCACCTGACTTGCAGTGGTTTCTGTTGCCGCCTCAACGTCTTCCTCGTACGATTTCAACAAATATTTCTTCATGGACTTTGCGTCCCTTTTCTTTTTGAAATTTTCACCGTGAACGTCCGAAACTTCTATTTTGCTGGCATATGTTTCTGGGTGATGAAGCAGTCCCCTTGCAGTGATTTGATTTGTGGCAATGCAAAACATTGCATTTGAGATTTGGAACATCTGGTCGATAGCTTTATCGAATTCCTGATTGGTCTGAATCGCCGAACGTAGTACGCATTTTGCGTCTTTTGCGGTGGGAGTCTGCTTGTTGAGTGTATTCAGCCTGGTTAGCTCCTTCTCTAGTGGAGCATATTTGGTGTTTAGTTTTTGAAGCATTGCTCTCGGTACCATATCGGGGTTAGCATCATTCAACACTTCGAGGTTGGACAGGATCGCATCAGAGTATTCTGATAGCGCGAAATCCGGGCGAGTTAGCCATTTGCATGTAAACGGCTGCAATGATTTCACCAGTTCTTTTACTTTTGGTGCTTCCTTTGCTTTCTTGTATGGTGTCACGAAACTCCTGACAAATTGGTTGAAGAACTCGACACCAGTTGGCTTACGATATTTTGTTTTGCCTGAACTTTGCATAATGACTATATGAACAAAAGAAAAACTTTCATTAGTTTTATTTCATTTCTAGATACTACAATCGCACAGGGATGACTTGAGAAGATTTTACTCTTGTCATAAAATATATATTAGTCAAGTCATTGCATCTCGACAATGCTACATATGCACCACCAGGAGCTACAATTGGACTATCTAACCAGACAATGCATTTTGCAATAGTTTGACCCTGTGCCTTTGGTATAGTTAAAGAGTATGCAGGAGTGATTGGATGAACAGTGTTGATGTCACCATTTTGTTGTCTAGATGATATTGGATACACATGTACAAGAGATTGATTGAATAATCGAAGAATCACTGTTTTGCCTTCCATCTGCACTATTTCTGCTGGTTTTCCATTTACAATTGATTGTGCTTTATCAACATTTTGTGTAATTATGACACGTAAACCTCTGTACACCAATATTTTTCCTAGTTCTGAGTCTGATACTATTTCACCTAAAGGTTTTTGATCTGTAAACATATTCTCAAGAACTACTTTGTTCACTCTGCTAGCAGCATGGCGAGAAACAGTAATAACAGTACTGGATGGATATTCAATAATGGCTTTTAACAAATTGTCATCACTAGGTTCTACCTCATTGAGAACATGATCTTTTTGAATATCATCGAGAAGCCTTTGAGTTGGTTGCCAAAAACGAATGTGTTTCAAGAACTGGTTGTAAGGACGTTCTGTAGTACGATGCTGAAATGTCATTTTTATAGTTTATGTTAATTGTTTCAGTTGTTGACAATTCATAATACTATCAACATTTGTAACTTTCTCATTTACTGTCTCTATTGGCTGTAACTGTCTGTCATCACCGCCTAACAGAACAACAGGCCTTACAGGTAGATCTGATATTGTTTCTACAATGCGGTCAAATATCTTTTGTGGAACCATCGATAGTTCATCAAAATAACCACCAGGTCATAATTGTCTATTGCCCAGTTGTATTGGGGTTTATCTGTAGACGAAACGGGATAGTGAAATGCAGAATGAATAGTATCAGTATCAACAGAGTCACCAATTTTGTCTTTGTAATTTGTAGAAAGGAAGCCTGTTGGTGTTGCAACCAAAACTTTGTAGTCCAACTCGATAGCCATTGAAATGCAATGAATCATGGCATAAGACTTTCCCGTATCTTGTTCACCAATCACAAGAAGAAATCTTTTCCAATCTAAATTTGGAAACATTGTAGAAGCACTACTTTGTCCTGTTGAGGTTCTTTTAGCTATTCGAATAGCATTATCATCAAAATAGTCTTCATCAGATTCCTCTGAATCGCTTGCGTCATTATCTCCACAATTTATTGAGGAATAAAACTTATCTCGTTTTTTTAACATATGCCTTATGCAACTTAAGACTGTTTGCTGCTTTGCATCTAACTCGAAATCTGTTTGCACAGGACTAACGAGAGGTTGAAAAGATATAACCTTCTTTTTCCACAGGAAGAGAAAGTCTGATAAAGACTGAACATGTTGCACTAATGTATCAATATACCAATGGCGATGACCTTCTATTTCAAATTTTGACCTAATTGCATTTGGATCATTCCAGAATTCACCACGAAATTCTAATGCACAAGCAAAGTATTTTACATTTTCATGCAAATCCTCAAAGTTAGAGACATGAAGTTCATGCATCTTTCTATGTGGTACATGTATAATAAGATCCTGAAAAAAGAAAGTATCTTTGAAGGGTGAAACAGTTTTTAAACCAACTAGAGTTTCTCCTTTTACGTATTTTCTTGGTGGATTCTTGTTGTTATCTATTTGTCTTAACCACTGTAGTAAGGAAAAGTCATTCATAGATTGCGGTCGTTTCCAATACGATTGCAAAATTTTGTTCCTTTCTGCAGTTTGCGGTAATGGAGCAACAAACTTTTTTGTTCTGTGCGGTGTCCAAGCAATCTTTTTTGATGACAAAGACAACCACATTTCAGGTTCTAATGGTCTCATTTCTTTAATGTGACGATAAGCAGCTTGATAAGAAGAGACATGAGTTGTATAGAGGTCATCTGAATTGTATGCATCATGAGTTTTACAGACATATGAACTAACGTACTGTAACAAAAGACCATGACCATCAATGGATTGGACATCCATTGTGCATTCAAGAGCTGGAAGAACGGTTTGGATATACCCCCTGAGATTCAAAGCAAATGCATCTGGTGGATGGACAATTTTAATACCAGAAGTGTCATCAGTCTTTTCAAAGGATGTTGGCTGCTCATGAAGAGGTAAAGAGTTCTTATTTGACATCTGAAGATTGTACACTCGAAATGCTGCTTGCTCATTATTCCAAGGAATGTCACCACGAATGTGGTCTAGACTAATACGTTCTGGATTTTTAATCCATACAAGCAGATGGACATGCACAGTACCTCGCTTTTGAAACTCAAAGCGGTAAAAGTAATTTGCAACATTATTAATTGTTCGAAGTCTATTGTAAGAAAAAAGATGACCACTCCATCTGTCAGAGTTGGATCCACACAGGTAACCTCTTATGAGTTGTTCAAGAACATTCACAATATGTAGTGTTTCAAATGCTGCCAGTTCTGTTGGTAACGCACCCGTAGAACTTTGCAGAGAAGACAACCATGGAGGTAAAGGAAACGTCCATTCACTAGGCGAAATTGTTATAAACAATGTCGGATACCCAAACTGGCGTATGGCATCTATCAAACATCGATGATGCCAACGCCAAAACTCAACGCTAAAAGATTTACACTCCAGAGACTTTGCTGGTGAACAAAATTGTTTTCGAGCTGTCGTAATGGCACCACTTACAGTTTTAAAGACCCACATATCATAATGATACTGTAAAAGCTCATAAATAGTTGCATAGTCATATATCTCACTGAAAACCTTTACCATGAAAGCAACTTTCGTACTAAACCTCTTGTTGGTTGTAGACACGTTTAACTCACAAAATTATATGTCTGGATAAAGAACTGGCCAAAGAGCACATTCAATACCAGAATTCTTTGAAAAATCATAAATATTAAATTTTCGACTTTCACACAACGAATCTTCTCGTAAATTTACAAAATGACTATAACGAGAATTCTCACAACTCATTAAGTAGTGATATGCAATTAAACACCTTCGCTTAGAATCATCTTCTATAAGAGCATTGATATTTTCCAAGACAGTATTTTCTGTCCAACTTAGTCTGAACATATTATTTTTCTCTCTATAACCATGCTGCTTCTTGTTGTAGTCAGCCAAGTGAACACGGAATGGTCTGAGAGCAACCATTTCCTTAAATGTCAGACCTACTAAACACTCGAGGAATAACTGCAAATTAGGAGTTAGATATACATTATCTGCACAAAAGCATGTTGCCTTAGCTTTTACTTGGGATTGCAAGTTATAATTTGGCAACATTCGTTGCATTATCAATCGCGTACAGTTGCCACAATATGTCCATGATAAATGTTCGATCCAGAATTTTACATCTTCTGATGTTTTACATTCACGTTCATGACTACCTCTTCTTGTCACAAGACTTGAAGAGAATTTATCAAGAAAAGCTTCCTTTTTTGTACGCAATTGATCACTTCTATCATTTAGAGCAGTATTACGCCTAGTCTGTCTATCATCTCTATCTAATTCCTGCATAACAGTATAGAAACGGCTTTCCTGCCAAAAGGCTTCAGAACGCTCTTTGCTCCACTTTGGCATTTTATTGAAAATTAGCAGTAACAACTTACCACTGTGAATTTTACACAATAAACAACGTCAACGTCCTTATCTAAATGAACAAAAAACGTTTTATTGTTTAAGAAATAACTAAACAAATATTAGTCCACTATAAAGGTTAGTTTTTGTCTTAAATGCACCAATATTAACCACAAACGAACGAATATTTTCACCACTACATTGCTTCAACCAAATTGCCTTAACAAACAAGCAATGTACCTTTCAAAATCCGAAATTACCAGTCAACAAAAACCGAGAATCTTCTCACTATAACTGAAACCCCTGAAGAATTTGAGAATTCACAAAACTGAATGTAAACATGCTACAGCAATATCTTGACAAGCAGACACCATTGTAACAGTAGAAAAACTGGTTTATTCAATTTCAAAATGATTTTATTGCAAAAATCCCTATAGTGGTGTGGCACACTAGTGCTGGCTTATGAAAGTCAAGATCACAGTTCAAGAACAGATACTGCCAAAAACTTTGTTGTTTTTTTCCCTTGATTTTTCATGTGTTTTTTTAATCAAATTGATTACTGGAGTCTACTTGAAATTCTAAGAGATCCTTGAAAATTTTTTATGACAACTATAGTCATGCTAAAACAATTGTTGAATTGTACAGAATAACATATTTATTTTCAGCACTACATTGCTTCAAGCAAATTGCCTTAAGAAACAAGCAATGCACCTTTCAAAATCAGAAATTACCAATCAACAAAAACCGACAATCTTTTCACTATAACTGAAACTCCTAAAGAATTTGAGAATTCACAAAACTCAATGTAAACACACTACAAGAATATCTTGACGAACACACACCATTGTAACATTAGAAAAACGGTTTTGTTCCATTTCGAAATGGTTTTATTACGAAAATCCATGTGGTGCTGTGTCACACTAGTGCTGGCTTATGAAAGTGGAGATCACAGTTCAAGAACACATAATGCCAAAAACTTTGTTGTTTTTTTTCATTGATTTTTCATGGTTTTTTTTATCGAATTGATAAATGCAGTGTATATGAAATTGCAAGAGATCCTTGAAAATTTTTTTATGACAACTATAGTCATGTTAAAACTATTGTTGAATTGGGGTGTCGCCGCCGCGACACCCCAATACTACCACAAGCGTTCGATAACGACTATGGTTTCTCTGGTGACACCAACACTCAGACAGACATGCTCCCGGTATAACCAAGAGCGCCATTTGCGTTCAAAGATTCGATGATTCACTGAATTCTGCAATTCACACTACGTATCGCAGCTGGCTGCGTTCTTCATCGATGCACGAGCCAAGAGATCCACCGTCAAAAGTTATCATCTCTCGATCGCAAAATAACAAAAAAACATGTTGTCAAACGTCGAAATTTAAAAGAAAGAGAACGAGAGGCCGGGCAATGACCGACCGCAATGGTGGCGGCCATCCACCCATTTAAGAACGCCAGGGCGTCCACCTCCCTTTGGGGTTGTTCGTTCACAGAGCGAGCTAGTCGGTCATGTGGGCGAAGAAAGAAGACTTCTTCTCACGCGGCACATGGTCGATTGACGCGATGATCGATGATGATCCTTCCGCAGGTTCACCTACGGAAACCTTGTTACGACTTTTACTTCCTCTAAATGATCAAGTTTGACCAACT
>JAODVM010366014.1:0-10981 GCA_025400095.1 Phenganax marumi
TTGGAACTTTGGTTTAATGTAATTATAATGAAAGTCATACACTAGACTCTTGGAAATGTCTAAGATTGACATTCCTATGTAAATTGGTTTGTCTTGAACTAGTTTCTTTTTATACATATGAACAGCAATAAGGTTTTCAGAGAATATTGTTCCTCATGTTTTCCATGGTCTTTCCAAAAACGCTGTTGTTTATGAGCTTAAAAAAGTCTTTCTCAAATTTGTTCTTAGCCTTTGTTCTTAAGTTAGTATTAAGACTAATGTAGGAACTTAACCACTCCGACTCTTTAAATCTTATTCCACAATGTATTTTCGTGATTTTAATTCCCATGTCAAGATATTTCTTAAGAATTCTATGATGTACAATGTAATTTTTCTTAGGCTTAAGTGTTGGTACGAGTTTCTCAACTTTTGTGCCTGGATTTGTTATAATTTTTTCTGGGGCTAGTGGAAAGTCATTATGAAGATCATGGAGGTGTTCAGGATAGTCCAGATCAACCTTTAGAATACAGGGAAACTTTTTCCAGTTGTTTAATTCCTTTTTAGGCATCCAATTGAAGTAGTGAGTAGGAAGATTCTTCATCATTGCCCACCATATAAGTTATTAAAATCAAGATATTGAATATAAGTACTAGGTTTATCAGGATCATAGTCTTTTAGATATTTATTATTAGCAACTGCATGTCTCTTTGAAATCATAGAAACTCCTCCTCGTATTCCTCTTTCTATCATGAGAACCATTTCCTCATCGTGAAGTAGTTCAAGCTTAACTTTAGAATGTTTTAAGGCTGCGTTCCAAGCAAGTCCGGGAGAAGTATGACACCAACTAGGATCTAAATCGTAGTTTGTCATACAAAGATCTATAAACGACTCAAACACATCAGCTAATAATAATACATCAGTTTTTAAATACAAGTCATGATAGTCTCTCATACAGTTCATTTTAAACCTTTTCCAAACTTTCTTAGCGTGGGAGTAATCCTCGTCTGTGATATGCTCTTTATTAAGTTTCGAGTAGAATTTAGTTTTTGGAGGCAGTTTTTTGTCATTAAAAGTGTCTAAACAAGTCATGTAATCATAAAGATAGACCCCTTATCGAGAAAGTAGTTCCACGTCTTTGGGGAAGTATCTTTTTAGATTATGAAGACCACTTCCATTAAGATTTTAAACTAGACTTCCTAGACCTTGGGATAAAAACTTAAACGAGTCGATAAATCTTAATTCACGTTTCACTGTAACTAATTTTTCAGAGTCTTTTGGAGTAAATGTGTCAACGACAACATCCTTTGAAAAACTTATGTATTTTTCCTCGGTCTTGGGAATACATCTAATCTCGCCTTCAGAAATTCCTAAGTTTTTAATGAACAAGTGAAAGTCGTAATTTTCCAAGTTATGAAAAATGACGGGGACGAACTTGGGCGCTCTCATTAATAAGTTACAATCGTTACAGGCAGGGCCTCTATATTTCCCAGTATAATGACAATGGTCTCTAACTTTATTCTCGTTAAACTCTTTATTGCAAACATAACAGTTTGTCGATTTTTCAAACTCAGTTTTATCCAAATGAGTAAATTTCATTCTTTTTGGAAACTTAAACTGATTGTAAATGTCTTTTGTCTCTTGCTCGATTGCCTCCACAAACCTTTTTGAGATGTCTTCGTCTTCAGTTTTCTTAGTATAAATGACTAATTTAGGTTCAAAAATAGAGTCGTCAAAACACTTTACGTAGTAACAAAACCCAGAAGGAACATGATGTTGATATTGAAGAGTTGATTCTCCTTTTTTATTGTTTATTGGCTTTGTAAAGCACTCAAAATCAGCATAAATTTTAAATGGAACTTTGTGTCTAAACTGTTGGTTTTTAAATTGAAGAAACGAATCTTTCTTCGGCAGCACTAGTCTTACCGGGTCGTATAATTTACAATACTCATCGTGTTTATCAAGTAGGTTTTGAGTAGTAAAAGCATTTAGACAGCGATCGCATATAAATTTAGCACATTTATGATTTGAAATTTGAGCGCTTACAAGCCGACTTAAATTCTTAATGATAGTATAATGTTTATCGTCTAAAAGTAGCAGTCTCACATTTGCTTTCTCCTCAGAAATCCTTAGAGGAAATAAAAATTTGTCATCGTGACCAAACACATTAATATGAATATGAGGATTTTGTTTCTCAAATTTAGTGATCTGGCTTAGGTCTGTTGGAAACTTAATATTCTCAAAGTTTAATAGTTTTGACTTTGCTTTTAGGAAATTTGTGATTCTATGAGGTGTTTTTTTTATCATTATTTGTAAACACAGCATTTGTAACAGCCCATTTAAAACATTCTTGGTCAGAATTTTGAGGGTTTATAATTGCTTTCTTGTCTGCTATCCATTTGGGAGTTTTAACATAAGAAGATCCCGGATGTATGCCTGAATTACTTATTTTTTATGTCTATGCCAATGATGCTATCTAATTGCCATCCAGAGCAGTTCTTTTGATACTCTTGAAACGCGTTCAGGATCTTATCAATCATTTTTCTAAGAGTTAAATTTATGTCAGTCCCGGGTAAGAAGAGTTCTTGTTTACTATGAAGATGGGCCATGTCAGCAGTGTCTATACCAAAAGCGGGGTCGTGTTTTTTCATCATACATTTTAAAGTTATTTGAACCTTATGATTGACTCCCTCCTCAGAAATTAATTTACTCGCAGCAGATATAGCATCCTTTAAGAAGTCATCTATGTTTGAGCTTTTATTACCGTCTGCACGAAATGTTTTAATTGTATTTTTTAAAGCTTTTTTAGTCATTTTAAACTCTATTCTTCTACTAGGTTGTTTACTTCTACTACGTTGTAAATTATACTCTTTTAGATTACCAGTTTTTCTAATTTCTTTAAGTCAAAAACTTCTCTTCTTCTTTCTTTTTTAAGCTCTTGCTGCTTCTCTACAGCTGTTATCTTAACTTGTTTCCAATAGTCTGCTCTGTATTTATCTCCAGGCGATCGATATTCTCTCATTTTTTCTGGCACTTTTTTCATAAAATTCTTGATCCTTAATTTTAAGGTTTAAAACCTTTTTTCATCGATGCGTTTAATAAAACTTTGTTTTGTTTCTCCTGAATGTTCGTCTTTTAGTATTTTGCCTACTACATTTAGTAGGTCTTTTTTCGATAAATTTTGATTTTGGTTTTTGTTCTGGGATCTCATGATCCTCGATTAGATCCTTTTTTTCTTTAAGTGAGGATCAAGGACTCCCACTCATTTATTTATTAATATGATACTTTTCTGTTGGGGTTTTTTGAATAATAACTCAATTTTTAAACTACTCATTTATTTATTAATATGATAACTTTTCTGTTGGGTTTTTTGAATAAGAACTCAATTTTTAAACTACTCATTTATTTATCAATATGTTAGTTTTTCTGTTGGGATTTTCTGTTTGAGAAAAAATTTTGAAAAAATTTTTGCTGACCTGCAATAAGCGCCCCCTCCTGTCAGCATAAAAACGTTCATTTTTAGGAAAAAATTGGTTTGACCCACTCCCCCCAGTTTTTGAACTTTAATGAGCTTAATTAGTATAAGCTACTATTACGAGAAGTTTGTTTTTTGGGGGGGTGGTCGGGGACCGAATTTTGAAAACACCTCCAATAAGCGCCTCCCTTAGAGGGGCGATTAATAGAAATTTGTATTAGGCAAATTGGAGTTAAGCGCCTATGCGGCAGAACCCCCACAATTCATACTACTTACTATATATACGTTGAATTTATCACCCGATTCCACAGACCTATTATGCAAATCAGTAGTAGTAGTATCTGCTAGTAACTTCAAATTCCTACCTATGTTATTTTTTGTTTGGTTCGCTCTGTTCATTGTCTCTTTGTTATATAGATTTTTTGATTGTGTCAAAAAGCATGGAGTGGGTGCTTTGCACCCTTTTCAATTCTTCATTTCATGCATGAATAAATTAACATGTGGCAATCCAAAATGATAGTACTACAGTATAAGCTACTATAACAGGCCTATTATGCAAATTGAGAGTTTTTAGCAGGTGGCAAACGCCGAAGCACTATTGCCACATCGAAAATTCCACCTCCAATAAGCGCCCCCTTAAAATTTGTATATTTTTGTATTAGAGGGGGTGAGTAAGCTATCAAAATGCGGCAGAACCCGTCAATTCAATACTACTTTTCGATATGACTTTAACTATTCGGATTCTTCAAATTTTATTCCACGATGTATTTTTGTTGGTACAAGCCCTATTTCAATGTATTTTTCAACGATTCATGGTGAACAACACATTTTTGTTTTGAACTTAATTTTTCAACATCACTTCCTTCGGCTCCAGTTGTTTTACTTTTTCTGGAGCTAGTGGATAATCATTGTGGTAGTGGTGTAATTTTTGCACCAGATCTTGGCTCCTTTGTAAATTTTGAAAATTATCAAAACATGATTCAAGTGCCGTTTGTAATTTAGGCTGATTTTGAGTGTTTTACAAAACCTATAAATAAAAACTTGGGTGGTCAGAAACCCAGTATCAAAACATGAACCTAGCCAGTTCTGTTCTTATATAAAATATTTTGATGATTCAGTTTACAAAAACATCTGAATCAGATATAATTTTTTGCTATTAGTATGTTTATGCTATTAGTATGTATATTTTTTTATTCATGTCTTCTATATCATATATGAAACTTTGTTGTTTTCATTTAACATTGTCCCTTTATTTAATGAACAACAATATAAATGGAATTGTTGTTCATGTTTGATGTTTTGTTTTGTTTAGATAAATTATTTTGAAAACCAATTTTTGAAGTTTGGTTTTTATTCTGAAAAACCAGTTTTTGTGTCTATAGCTTTTTCTGGATCAAAGTCTTTTTGACTATAAGTTTTCATGTCCCCTTTTATTTAATGAAAAATTAATATAAATTGATTTGTTGTTTTTATTTTGAAAATCAACATACAATACAAACCCTAAAATTAAATGTGGAATGGCACAAAACATACCTGTGCATTTCAGAAATGACCTCAATAATTTCTAGCTAATTTGCATAAATGATTGACAATTTGTCATGCATGATTATATCTCAGGAATGCAGCAGAACGGGCCCTTAATATCTACTATTCTTTTCTCAGCATTATCGACCATGCCTTTGTAATGCTAGAAAATATATAGATATTTATTAATCCTATTGAAGTCAACATATGCTAAATAATTTTTCTGCAAAGCCAAGTCTGTGAATTTTCAATAATACTGACATTTCTAAGTATGTATATGGGTTGTTTGATGAGTTGATGCATAATATAATACGCAGCTCTAAACCACCTTTTCAATTATCTCTTTCTGTTTTTTAAAATACTCGTTCAGTTTGATGGCGTTCTTCAGATATCGCTTTGGAATTCTCCTGCTAACTGGACCATACGCTCAAAAAATGGCTCTCCTTGTGTACTGAAAGAGAACATACAAAATCACGGACCATCGCAGAACATGTTGGCATTCTTTCAATGCTCACGTGGTCAAATTTCCTGACTGCCAATTTGAGCTTAGTCTCAGACAAACTTGCTCGTCAAATTGGTCAACTACTGGTAAGGCTTCATTGTTGAAGCTGTATTTTATTTCAACTTTGTCTCCATTGTGGTCTTGATAAATTGTGTTATATATCTTGTCAAGATCCCGTAAATTTGATCTGGTCAGTGCATCCTCATAGGTGGAACTTTCTTTACGAGTCAATGCTTTAGTTTTCACGATTGCAATGTTAAACCGAAACCATCTTGGCCAACTGACATTTGGGGATACAAATCTGCCAGGAATTTTTCTACCTATTTTTTCAAAGGGCAAGAACAAATTAGTCAGCTTTAAATGAATTCAAACAATTCTAAATGATACGCAATGCTCATACAAAGCTTGCCCAGTCAGTAAAAAGTGACTTGCTAAATATACAGAAATGTAATAACTGGCTAAAATCCGTATAAACTGGAAATACCACACCTGTACAAATCCACCGAGAGCAATGCTGGTTTTCTCAACTTCTGTTGGTTTTGTGTTGGAACCTGTTGTCACGAAAAGTGCATCTCCATCCTACAGTTGACAGAGTGTACCCATTTCCTTCTCAGTTAGTATTTGGCGAATTGTTTGATACATTTCATCTTTTACAATAACTGTCATGCCGTTATTTTCAATCAAATGCTGCCAGAGTCCAACGTCTGTAAATTGTCTAGCAATAAAGTTATATTGTTCTCCCACTCAATGGATGCCAGTGGAAACTTGCTGCCATGATTATTTCCTGGTGACTTAGCAGCATCTAGAGGAGCCAAACACAAAACAAAACAGCCAATACCCTCTTGGTGTGCTTCCAATAACTTCGTTCGTGTTTTTGGACCCATAAGACTGGCTATGCATGAAAGAATTGAGAAGAACATCAACTCTTTCACAACCTATGTGCCCGAGTGAAAGTTTCTAACCAATCAGTAAAATAATCAGGAGCAACATTTTCCCAATCTAGTCCACTATCGCTTGCTTCTGCCGCCAATGACTTTACTACGTTGTCAATACCATCAGCCTATCACTTCCTTTGCGAATGGCCAAGCATTTTTGTAGCTGTTTATCTCGCGAGACGGACCCCATTAATCAGCTTGCTTGCTTAAATGGCAAAATATGATGTCTCAGGCCGTTATGCCAAATTTGTTCTAATGACCGGTGGCTTCAGACAGCTCACTGGAAAGACTATCACAACCAAAGAGAATCGTGCAGGGTGTTATATGGCATACACAGACCAATCTACTTAGAAAGTCGTGTTTATTGATGTAGTGGACAGCATGTAGAAATTGTAGTTCACAACCCCAGAAATTTTGACTTGTATACCAGAATCACGATTGCGATTTGTTTTACTGCACATTGCAGGAGTGAAGTGCGATTTTCAAAATTACATTGTTTGTTCAATAATAAACGGTTTAAAAATGGAATATATTCACTTGATGCTGATGCAACTATACATAAAGGAATATACTGGGAAGCACAGAGCTCTTGAAGAAGAATTTACAATTGCATTTGCGTTCTACCAAATTTTTAACACACTCCAGACGTGATAAAGGGCTCAAACACATGTTTCCAGTTGAGTTAGAAAATGAATTTACAACTCCTAGTATCACAATAATACGAGATTGGTTCATTACGATTTTGAGAAGAAACAAAAATTGTATTCATGCAAAATGATTGAAAACTCAGCTGAATAGCTATCTATTGACCATACTTTTAAGGTTGCAGTGAATATTGGAGCAAATTGCAAATGCGATACAGTTTGGGGAAAGCAGTATGATTCTATGTTCAACCATACTTTTAAGGTTGCAGTGAATATTGGAGCAAATCGCAAATGCAATTTAGTTTGGGAAAGCAGTATGATTCTATGTTCTGTGTAATGACTGAAATTGGTTGTATAATAGCCTGACAATTGACATATGGTACAGGCTTCAGTAAAGTTGAATTTCTTCTCAAAGGACTTCACACCAGATTTCAAGATCATGGGAAAAGAATAAAATTGTGTTTCATGGACAATTGCTGTTCGTGGAAGAAAAAACTCCCGTCAGTATTTGAAACAGAATAAGTTGTGAAGTTGGATATTATTCACGTGATACAGCAAGTCATAAAAAAATCTAAATGACACCCTTTCAGCTATCATTGCGCCCAAGCTTTTTCCCTTACATTTCGTCAACCACACGACCACGGTGAAGATCGCAAAAATAACACTCCCGATGCAGAGGTAATAAATGAACAATTAGATTGTTTCTTGCCCACATGGAAAGATGTTCAATACCAAGACAAACCTGTATTGACACTGGATGCATCGCTTATCAAACATTCTGCCCGGATGTGGTACTGAACACAATGAAAATCTCTATAAATGCATTCACAAAAGTGCAAGTAAGGTTCGCATGGGTGTACAACTGGCAGTAGCTGTTTTTACGACTTTCCTCTATGTTTGGAACAAGAAAGAAAACAGAAAAATCATAAAAACAAAAGCCTAAAAGCGATTCCAATGTTTGACATCGACATCATGTTACTGAGCTCCATGGAAACTACTAAAGAAATATTTGGAGTGAGAGTATCTTCTGAATGGCAGTTTGATTCCAGTGAAGGAAATGTACCATCTTCTTACTGCGACTTATTCTCAGATTGCAATTAAGATGAGAAAAACAAGATCTATATGATAACCTGAATGGATCTGATTATAATCTCTGTAAGGAAGATGTAACAAAGATTCTGGATAGGGCATCAAATCTTAAGTCAGTAGTAGAACGCTTGGAAGCATGTAATGGATGAAATAGATCTTTTAACAATGAACATGTAAATCTCTTGTGAATCCCAGCACTGTTTGTTTTTGGGGCTGGAATTGATAGAACAAAACGAGAAACAGAAAATTTTAATCAGTTGAAAGATACAGTGGCCTCTCGTACAGTATGGAGTTGGTGAAAGCCTCCCTGGACAGCGATTGCCTTTTTACTTCAACTATATTTGGTTTAAAACAAATTGTTTCATCTAATAACTATGAAAGGTACAATGAACACTTGAAAAACTTGAATCTTGAAAATGGAGAGTTATCAAATGACACCAACTTAACAAATTTATACAACGAGTTAGTTGGTATAGTCAACGAAATATAAGGCATGAGTTTTACACTAAACAAGTAAAGTGATACAGTGGTGCAGCAGGTGATCAAGAAGACAATTTGGCAAGCAGAACTGTTTTGGCAAATTTATCTACAACAAGTTGAAGAGAATATAGTAACAAAATGAATATTTTAGAGAAAAAAGTTAGAATTTGTTTTGAATTACTTCGTCAATAAAAATATGAACAGTTAGAGAAAAAGACACATGCATTTTGTATAGGTCACATACTATGGCTTCTTAGAAAGTTCAAGAACTTCATTACATTTTAGAAGTCTCTTACTTGACCCTTCAGTTACACATTATAATAGCATGGAGCTTTGTCCGATTATATACTACAAATTATTATTGTGCGCTAGAGCCCTGCTCAGTATCTCTCTGGAAATTAACCATAAGGCTTACAAGCACTTGAATATTGGTCATGGACCATTATAGGGCAAAAACTATTAGTTACTATTATACACAATAAGACTTTGTAGTTTTCATCAATTTAAAGAGATACTAGAATTTTTAATAGGAGGCATGTAATATATATAGAAAATTACTATAATTTGGATGACGACGCTGTGTACGTATATAGTGAAGTAGATTTATTCATTTTTATTCAATGTTCTAAATAATAATTTAAAATTAAATGTGTTCCTCCATTTTCCTCCATGTTATAGAAATGTCATTGGAATGGGATATGGCGCACATGTCTAAAATTCCATAACGTAATTACAATCAGCACACAAAATCATGAGCATTTACAATCTTTAAAAAGGACGAGAGATTATTTAGAGAATTATGTGTATTCATTTTCCTGCGAAAAACTCTTGGCTTTACACAAACCAAAGCTATGGCTCTGAGGGAGTACAATCTCATTTGTCATTTCTTTTACTGACTGGAAAAGATTTAAATGGCGTGGCGTTCTTACTATCCAAACACATTTGAAAATTAGTGAAAAGATAAGACATCTTTTAAATTTTATGTGCTTCGTTCATAGCAATTTTACCGAACCACAAATTGCTTGAAATATGCTCTTACTGATTCCGATTTGTCATACGTACTGAAGTCAAGTACTCAATAGTTTATTATCTGATAAAGTAAAGTGATAGAATTTGACAGTATTTGTTTAGGTGTGTTGTCAGAGAGCCTATTTTACTATCATTTTACTGCTTGAGGCAGTTTGTCTATAATTTTGACAGTGTTTTTCTTGCAATCACACTCAAAAGTGCATGTATAAGTGAAACAAACCAGTATTGCTCACTACAAAGTAACAATTTGTTCTGTGGAAAGCTACTAACTTACACATTAATTGCTTATAACAACAAAGAGTCACAAACAATTGCGACTTTGGCCATAAACAATGACATTCACAGTGCATAAGTTGAATAGAAAACTTTAAAAACCGTGCTAAACAAAACCTTTTTGTTCAAACGTCTTTATCGTTTTTGGACTGGAGTTCCCCTTTAAACAACAGTGTAATATTTATATAAAAAATTAACGCTGATCATGCACGGAAACTTGCCATTGCCACAAAGTTATGACAGACGTCACAGAAGTAAAGACGCTGCAACAAAGCTGGCAACACTTTTATGAAACTGGCGCTCTGGCGGCATAATTAGCACACAGCAAAATTTACATTCTTGTTTTAAGAAAAAAATTACTTAAATTAAGTTGTTGATTGCTTAAAACAAGCAAAATGTTACTTGTCCGTATAGTGACCAAGTCTCTACTTACCAAGAATTGCAAATAATTCTTAGTAAGAAATTCAGTGCTTGAAATAAGATATATGCAATTTTTATTTTAAGAATAAATCTATGTACAAGATAATGATTTTTTTACTGAAATCAAGTAAAAAAATACTTATCTGTATTAACACAAATCTTGTTTTCAAAACGTAATGACTAGTTTTAAGAAAACTATTATTACTAATATTTAGTATCATTACACTGATCTGTGTGATTTCAATTCTTATTTCTAGAATATAACTGCTAGTTTTAAAGCAAGTTATTACTAGAATTAATATAAGCAAAGACGCTGTAGAAAAGACGCTGATTACTAGAATTAATATAAGCAAAAATTTTATTACTAGAATTAAGAAAAAGTATACTTGTCCATATAATTTCAAATCTTGTTTCTAGAATATATCGACTAGTTTAAAGCACGTTATTACTTGAATTAAGAAAAAGTATACTTTTCCATATAATTTCAAATCTTGTTTCTAGAATATATTTACTAGCTTAAAGCACATTATTACTTGAATTAAGAAAAAGTATACTTGTCCATATAATTTCAAATCTTGTTTCTAGAATATATTTACTAGCTTAAAGCACATTATTACTTGAATTAAGAAAAAGT
>JAODVM010366124.1:0-10980 GCA_025400095.1 Phenganax marumi
AACTGTTCACCTGTATAGCTTGTTAACTTGGCATTCGTTGCTTCGAGCTGAACATCTCTCAAATCTTTAAACGTTTTTGCAGGGAGTATATTCGCTTGTGAACCAGTGTCAATCTTGAACGTTATCTCTTTATTTTGCATAAGTAGTGTTTTAAAGTATTCATCGTCAGTGCTATTGTTGTTACATGTGGAGTGATTTATCGCTCCAATGAACAAAGGCTCTGAGTGTTCGTTTGTTGTGTCTTGTTCAAGACCAAATACCTTCTTCTTTCGACATACTTTCGAGAAATGATTATTCTTTCCACAGTTATGACATTTCTTCCTAAATGCTGGACACTGCTTCGACGCATGAGAGGTCCCACAATACTTGCACTTGATTGTATTTTTTTCTTGTTTGTCCTCACGCTTCATGAGATTCTTGCCCTTGGTGCTTATCTTGCTTATTGGTTTCTTTATCGCATGTACTTCTCCCTCTGCATTCATCACTTTTAACTGCTTATTTGACTGTTCGTCTGCACGACTGATCTTTAGAGCCTTGACTAAAGTCAGTTCCTCTTCTCGTAGCAATCGCTCTTTTACTCGCTCTGATATGGTCCCATAGACAAGACGATCTCGAACTAACTTGTCTTCTAATGTGCTGAACTTACAATTCTTCGCAATAAGCTTCAACTCTGTGACATACTGATCTGCTGTCTCGTCTTTCCGTTCAAGACGGGTATTGAATTTATATCTTTCCATGATAACATTTTTTCTTGGCTTACAGTAATCTTCAAACTTAGTAAACACGACATCAATTTTGTTCACTTCGGATGACGCAAATGTCATTGTGTTGTAAATATCGCGGCCATCTTGTCCTATTATATATCAAAAAGCATCACACTGTTCTTTCTCGCTGTTTTCTGCCATGTTTAGCCTCAAATAAAGCTCCATGGTTTCTCACCATCTTCTCCATCTTTCGGCAAGATCTATTTGGTCTATATCTGAGAAGTTCGTTTCGGGCGGAGGCCTTAAAAATCGCTCCATTATCTCCTGACACCATGTAATATTATCACTGTATGAACTCGTATACTTGGAGCAAAAGACACCCCCAAGAGTTTAATAGCTCTTCTTATACACATTACGAATATTCAAATTTTACTAACTATCTGAATATATTACAGATACAGTTTTGAAGGGGAAATAATATTTGACTATTTAAAAAAGCAAAGAGTTTTTGAAGAGGATGATTTCCTTTGTTTGTTATTGTTTTCGAGGCGATGCAATTGTGATAGGGAGTGTTGGGCAGATATCAAATATGAGGTATAATTGCATTATTGTGATTTTGCCATTTTAATTTCTTTCGAATAAACTAAATCATACACTGCAACAAAGCTCTATTATTGTAGCATGGAAAACTCATATTGTCATAGGATCTTTTGTGGTCCCCATTTGAAATATTTGAGCATTTTTAGAAACGTTTTGTCGATCATCGAAGCAAGTATCTAAATTCATTATTTTAGCTGTACTTTTCAAGATAAAGAGTTGATGAGCCTAAGTATTGGACATGTATAGTTCTTGTTTCAAAACTGATTCACAAAATATAATTGTAGTAGCATTTAAGCTTTGTTCTTGCCAGTTTTGTTAGTAAAGTATTAGCATGTGGCAATTGCCCTGCGCTGTTGATCAACTTAAACATTCTTGACCCGCTTCCGAACAAAGGAAAATGTCTTGTACTATACACTTTAATCATTCTAGTTAACAAAAAGTATCATTTGTTGAAAATTGAGTGGTACTTGAAAAAGATATTTCAATTTGAAAACTACCACCAGAAATGCCATATTTCTGAACTTTGCACTATTTGCTGGATGGCTTCATACCCAGCTAATATATAATAAATGAAAAGATAGATTATGTTTCAATTCTCATTGTTACCATATGATCATGGTTGCAAAGTTTAAAACTTATAAGTAGTGACTTTTTATTTCCAGCTGTGTACAGTATATATAAAGCAGAACACAATTTAACCAACTCTCATTTCTACCATCTGACATAAAGTATTTGCCTGCACTGCAGTTGTTTGATGATCTTACTCCTGGTGTGAAATTCTGTGTTAGGCAATGAAAGAATAAATTGATAGTAGGGTTTAAATATGGAAAAATATACTGTGAAATGTAATATATACAGTCCAAAAATAATGAAATAAACAATATCAATCTTTTTATTTCCATAGTCAATTATTTACATTATTTTTTACATTGTATTAAAATTATATTCTATCAGTCATTTAATATTTACATGATTATAAACTCATTCTTCATCATGTAGCCATTCATCAGTGTGACAGTACAGTTTTAAAATTGCAGTCAGTTTTGTCTATTTTTAATTTAGCTTTTTTTCCTTTTATATGCACTCCAGTAGCTCTTAATTTGTTTTTCTGTGAGGACCAGCTCTTTGCCAAGTTTCTCTTGCATCAGCTTCCGACACTTTGGTGCAGTAAATCTTTTTCTTTTGTCACGTTTTCCTTCGTTGAAACAAAACTCCATGATATCTTTTTGCTCTTCTGTAAATCTGATTGATGTTTTTGAAGCTTGTTTCCTAGCGCTTCCTTTCAAAATCATTTTGTAAAAACATCGGGCATCATTGCTCAAACAGGTTAAAACAGTGTTGCTGTAATCACCATCGAGTTTTCTTAGTCTTGTAGCACCACCAATTGCTTCTTTAACTACAAGAGATTGGCGTAATGCTTCAGCTGTTTTCCAAGTTTTGTTTTGTTTTGCAGAACAAATTTCCACGTGTTTCTGTAGCCATCGACATCTGAGGAAATTTTTGCTGCAGTTGGGACATGCTTCGACTTCATCTTTGCAACTTGAGGTATAGTTGTCACTTACCAACTTCTCACATTTTCTTCTTTGCTTTTTTTCTTTAAGAAACGGGTCTCCATCTTTTCATAATTTTCTGTGTTGAAATCTGATTTTACTCCAGTTGATATGCTTGCTGAAAGAAAATAAGAATTCCAAAGCTTCAACAGCCGTTCCTTCAGGAAGCGATGTCCTTTACAATTATTGGTTTGCTCTCTGGCATCAATTGCAATGCAACTTCCATCTTCCCAAATATATGTAAAGCATCCAAACCGAGATATCCCATTCAACGTGTTTGCACTTTTTGGCTCTTTCTCCCTGTCAATATGTATTTCGTAAACATGAGTTCCTTTCAAGTGGCCAAGTGTGCCATTTACAATATCTTCACTTTTCAAAATATCATTCCCCTGTTTCATCCAGCTCTTTAACACAAATTTAAATGCTGCAAAATGTGAATCTAGCGATGTCTTGTCCTTTTGAGCTTCGAAAAAGGAATATCGTAAGATTTTAATAGGACACAGTTCTGCCAAATGCATCAACCATAGCACTAATGACGTATTGTGGTAATGAGGCCCATTGTCTGACCAGATATACAGTTTGATAATATCTTTATGCCTTGCAGAAAAGTTTACAAAAGTTGCTTCAAAAGCGCTTGCAGTAAAAAAACAATTTTGCATACAATCACCGTTGGAAAACACGTCATGAATTTCAACTTCAATTTGTTCAGACTCTGACGATTTGTAGAAAAACATAGTTCCATGTACCGAGACCCCTTTTTTTGCATACCAATCGCGCTGTGGTTCCCTGAATTTTTGCAGGAGTAATTTCATCATGTAGTCACTAACAGCAATTGTTTCACCTGGTTGAAGCAGTTCAATTTCTTTCATAAACTTCAGTCGTTGATATTTTCCGCGGACCAAATGACCAATGTACAAGTGTAAATTCTCTTGCACTTTCTGGATCGACTTTACGTAATATGTCCTCCGATCCTTTGACAGTTTGGTGCTGAGTATCGTTGCATGTAAGTCGTCAAAAAGATGAAATCTGTCGATACAAACGCGACACTTGAACAAATATTCGCACGATTCACTTTCTTCCAACAGCCAGGACATGCAATGAAAAGGACAATTTGATTTCACCTCCAATTCTGTGATGAACTTGGACAGTAGGTGACCCTATAAAGCTTTAGCGCGAGACAGGAAATCGTTCATAGCGTTGTTCTTGTTGGTCGCATAATCGTGAATTTTCTCTGCAACTCCAACCTGAATCATCAAAACGGGTGACTCTTTAGGCAAGGGATTCAACTGACAGTATTCTGTATCTGTATCTTCATCGGAAATGTCAACCATCACTACTTTACTTTTGTCCACCTCATCTTCACAATGATCATCATAATTTGTTGAATGGTTAATGTTTGATGTTGGTTCCGGTACATTCATCTCAGATATCTCAGTGATCAAATCATTGATAACTTTTTCAAGAAACTCCCAATTGCGAGCTCCTATTTCATCGCAGATATTGCAAAGACCGACCATTTGTAACATTTGTTTAAAGTTCCCTGCATTTAGACCATCACGAAACTTTGTCTCAGATATCGGTCTTTTTTCGGTTGCCTCGCATTCCGTTCTATATTTCGCGTATAAGTGGTTCTTACTGTCCTTAAGCCACATGACAGGCTGGCTTTTTTCGTCAAACAACTCAGATAACCAAGATGATTTTTTACCTTCGCAGGAGGCCACTCTGTGTGACGACCTTGTTGCATTGTCGGGATGATAAATAAAATCTACCACAAATGCTATATCTTCAACAGAAATTCTGTATCTTTTTACGTGAGTAGTTTCAGGGTTTACTCCAGGTCCGATGAACCTCGCGTGATGGCGTGCTTGGGTAATTTCGTAGTCAGAACAAGGAAATACGGACTTCAGTTCTTTGTTTCTGAAATGGGTAGCAACTGTGCTCAGTATTCTAATCTTGTCAGAGGATGTCTGGTTCTCTTTATCATAGGATGTGCGCAAATCTGTCAACGTTCTTTTCATTTTGATTTCTTCGGTATTTTTCGTCTCAATATTTCTTAGTGGTGTTTTGTCCGCTATATCCTTAAGTACTTCCTGTCCACAACCTTTAGATATATTTTTGCATTTACGGAACAGGTCGTCAACAGCACTTTTTGCTTCACCTTTTATCGTTCTTTTGGTCGCTGCACTTGCTTTGGTGTACGTAGCCTTTGATCTCCCAGTTCTAGTGCTCGTACTTTCATAGTTTGCAGTGTCTTTTCTTTGTTAGTCTCAGTTGTTTCATGTCGACGCTGGTCTGTCACCGCTGTTCCTTGAATTAATTCCTCATGCAGCAGGCTAAGCTGCTTTCCCTTTGACAGAACTTTATGGTAGCACTTTTTGCATATTCTACTATTTTCTTTAATACCTGCAATTTCTAGCATCTTGCATCTAGGATCCTGGTTGAATGAAGCAAGTAGTGGTTTGTAAAGTCTTCCGATTTGACGTCGACTTGTAGAGCAGCCAAGCGCTGAACAGCTATTCCTACCCAGTTTCACATTATTGGACAACCAACATGCTTGACATATAGTTTGATTTTTGATTTTCTCTAACTTTTCATCATCTATACCCAACTGTTTATAATTATACGGTCCGATGGATCTTTTGTCATCATCTGGCCTCAAAATGGTTTGACAAAAGTAGCATTTATCCTTCATATCTCCTACCTATATAACATACAGTAAAAGTAACTAACTGGAGTATACGAGTATTTGTAACAAATATCAAATAAAACGATTATTTTGAAAAGTAATTTGAACCTTGTCGTTATTGTGTGCTACCAATATTTAACAAAATATTAAGTGACCATTCGTTATCTTATTTTAAGTCACTTAAAAGTAACTGCAATCTCTCATTGCATGAATTCTCAGTGCACAGATTTTCCTGGGGTGCAGGGGGTGTACATTCCTAGATTTTCCTGCACTCCCGATAATTTTTTTGTCATGAATTTGGTTATTCGACATTTACAAGTCTTGAGGAAAACCAACCCATTTGAATCATTAGCAATACTCAAAAGTAGATGCACGTGAAGACATGCAAAATGCATGTAAAGCAGCTTTGAAATAATAAAATATATTTCACTCCTGACGTTTGTTCGCATGCAATAACAAAGAAATCGAACTGTAATTATTTTTAAGACTTCGGTATTTCAAAAAATTTTCATTGTTAAAAAACGGGATTTTTCCATCTGGACTATAATACTTTCTCCAGTTCGTCTCGAATAATCGCCGCCAAGACCATTTTTATCTGGTTGTAAGAGACTTCACCATCAAAAGCGTCTTTTATTTGTCTCAGGGTTGATATACCATCCTCGATCAGCCGAGCAATGCTGGCGCTTAATGGACTGCAGACATTCAACTCATCTGTGAGTTTCTTGACAGATATAGGAGCTCCAGCACAGTAAGCGTCGATTATGTAAACTTCTGCGGTTGGAATTTCTACACGCAAAACTTGCAAAATAGCTTTAACAGATGAATGGCTTTTTTCAAACATTCTAGCCGCTTGAATCTTTTTTGGTGAGGCTTTATTTTTCCCATACAATGCCTTCAACGAGTTTTTCTGATGCATTTAGAAGTGAAAGGGAATATCTACTATCAATATAGTCATAAACAGTTTTACGTAAAGCTACGTGAACAAAGTCAGCACAGTCTTCACATATGAGCATAATATAGGCCAGAAAATAAAACTCTACAAAAGTTTGCCACGCAGACATGTGTTGGCATCATTTAAAAAGCTTAGTATCCTTCTTTTACCTTTGTGCATGGAGTTGGATTAAAGGAGGCCATGGTTCCTTTCGTCTCAGTCTGAATGTCTGAGACTTATCAATCTATCAATCTGCAAATATCATTTACAGAACACCTTCAAGTTTTGTGAAAAGGGAAGCTTTATTTATGACATATATAATACATTGGGTGGTTTGTAAGTTTATTGTCTGCCCTATATACTTTTGTATTTCCTTTATTTTATGAACGCTATGATAATTTGTTGGCTTTTACATGAATTTTGTGTTTGTAGCCACGGGCATGCTTATCAAGCCATGTAATATAGTACACATTGTATTAATGTACGCAATATATACCGTATAACTATAAAAAAATTATGTAGAATTTACTTCAATGCATTAAAAACCATGTACTAACCTTTAAACACAATAATTTCGCTTCTTCAATATTTGTCTTAGTTTTCAAATTTTCCCGCCTTGGCTTCTTGCAAAAAAGCAGTGATTGACAGGGCATTCATCCTCGGAATTATTACCCTACCTATGCAAAAGCCTGGTTACCAAATTTTGAGCGTTATCAACAAAAAATATGCGAATCTGTAAAAAATCTTATCTTAAAGAAACTTCAAATGTATGGACTTACCAAAAAATCGCTTCTTTGGTTACCTCTTACTTGAAGGAAAGATGGCAATTTGTCAAATTGGGCATTAAACAATCAGATACTGCTTTCATTTGTCATGGTATTCCTCAGGGTTCCATACTTGGTCCCTTGTTGTTTATTAATTTTATTAATGGCCTCCCACTACACGCCTCTTCATCAAAAACTGATTTGTATGTTGATGATACCACATTGACCTCATCAATGAATTATCGTTCACTTGGAATGTTGCAAGATAATCTGTATTCCTCGATTGCTGAAGTTGTGGAATGGGTATCCTCAAATAAACTCCCAATCAAAGAAGTAAAACCAAGGCCATACTTATAGTTGGCAAACATGCACTTTTAAGGAATGATGGTGAGATGAAGTTAGCTATGAATGGATCCAACCTTGAACTTGTATCCAGTGTCACACTATTGGGTGTAGAAATTGATCATGACCTCTCGTTTACTTCCCATGTTGAGAGTTTGCAAAAAACTGTCTCAGTGAATTGGTATGTTGAAAAAAATACGATCCTGTCTAACCATGCAACAAAGGCTGTTATATTATAACTCTATTTTGCATTCTGTTTTAAATTATGTTAGTACAGTATGGACAAGCTGTAACAAAGAGAATCTCGGACAAGTCTTAAAAATGCAAAAGAGAGTGGCAAGAGTAATCTGTGACGCCCATGGTCAGGCCTCCAGTGTCAAGCTTTTTAATCGTCTTCAGTGGGTTCCCTTCTATGAAGACGCTAAAATAGTGAAATGCTGTCTAGCCTACAAATGTATTAAGAATAACGTCCCTGGATATTTTGAAGATTCTCTAAATCTCAATAGTGATCGACATATGCGTACTACCAGATACAGTAGCAGTAACTTCTTTTGCCCCAGGTATAAATGCGAGACTGAAGGTGGAAAGACCTTTGCAGTTACTATCTGCAAACTATGGAACAGCTTAAAATTAGACCTTAGAAACTCTATTTTATTAAGAGCATTTAGAAACAATTACTGGAACAGTACTTTTAATGAACAGAAAGATTTAAATAATTTTATTGTATAAATTCGCTTTAGTCAATTAGCCCATCTACTTTTATAAATTTATATTTTTTATATAGTTATTGCATGTCACTTAATTCATATCTTAGAGGGCCACTAGTTTATTAGTTTGTAACTATTTTGTTCTACCCTCATTAAATAAAGAGTTTACTTACTTACTAATAACTTTTTCCGAATTCGAAACCCACTTAGTCAAATGGAATCCACCATGAGTGAGCATTCTTGGCAGGCCACTAGCCATGTTAATACCTTCATCTTCATTGCGAACAGACTGTAAACAGTCATTGACGTAAAAGTTTCTCTTTACAATACCTGATATCAAAGCACTGAAGTCGCCACGATTGTTATCTGCCATTCTTCGATGTGCAAAACTTGTGTGGCTTGGAGATGACATTGCTCCAAAGAGATGGACCATCATTTGGAATTCTTGCGGGTGTTGACTAAGATCACTTTGAGGCTACCAAAGAAAACGCAATGCATCGTAATGATTTCGATTGACATGAACTTGAAAGAACATAGACTCTATATGAGTGATTAATGCCACAAGATCTCCCCTAAAATGAATAAGACACTGACGAGGCTGTTCGTCAGATCAGGGCCCTGTAGTAATTGACTATTCAGCAATGTTCCACAGAAAACCGCAGCACAGTCGAAAACTACGTGGACTTTCTCGGGTTTATTCAAATTGAATACTGGATGGTGAGGTAGATACCATAGGGGAAGCTTGGAATTACTCACTGCTATGTCAGGAACTTTACAAGTGTATCCCTTTCTCAGTAGATTGCCCATGAACTCTGAATAATTTGAATACAAAACAGGATCTCTGAGCAGCCACCTCTTCAAAAGGTTCCAGCGATGTTCGGCCAAGGAACGATTGTTTACTAGACGAGGAGGAAATTTTCTCCATCGAAGAGCCACTTCGTAGTGACCATGCTTCAGTTGAACTGAGCCTTCCATCATCCCAAGAGCACGAAAATCTTCTACTGACATTTCAACCTTCATGTCAAACACCGAGTTGTTAAATTCTCTGTTGCAAAATTTCTGAAATTGTTCATTGAGTCCATGGTCAGATCAAATGAAATTTTGCACAAGAACGAGTCATTTCGTTTCGTCCAAGTGGGCAATTAATTGTCCAGCCAAAAATTGTTCTGACTGCGTAGGGTCCTCTACCACTGCATTCCTTGACCTCTTTTGGCTCCAGCGCCCTGGGTACATCGTTTCCGATCAGTAAAGCTACTGGAGCGTCAATTCTTTGTAAATATATGTCTTTGAGATGAGGCCGTCTATCAACATCTTCTTGCAGAGCAATACTGGATTTGCTCACTGGTAATCTTTCAGTTTAGAAAACGGTTGGAAGTTCAACAAAATTCTCCCTGTTCAGGTCAAAGACCTGCAGACTGGCCATGCTACACATCATTGCTTGCTCTTCATGTTGCAGGGTTGTCAGAGACAATGTCGTCTTGTTACCTTCAATGCTAAGCTGTTTCAATAATTCATTCGAACAGGAATGTCTACGTTGATATCATGTGTGACAAACCAGCAACTTTCATCTTAACAGGAATGCAATGTAAACCAGTTGTAGACACACCTGCCCCGATGACATCATATTCAGCATTAGCAACATTCACACATCTGTTCTGCACACTACCGGTGATGGCAGGTGACTGACCAGGATGATTTACAAAATCGCTTCAAGTATCAAGACCAGAAGACTTGTCAGAAACACGGACTTCGTTTCTTGGATGCAAGTAGGTCAAGTGCTTAGACTGGTAACCAGATACCTTACAGGAACTGTTTTCAGGCATGGCTTTGCAACATGACCTTGGAGCAAGCAATTATCACATAACCCTCTTTTGCGAATGAACTTTAGATAACCTTCCAGGGACTCTCTTTCAAATTGACGGCAGCGTGGAAGGACATGATCTCCGTTGTGCATGGGACATCTAAACCCTCTGACTTCTTTCCTTGTAACACTGTCCTCTCCGCTGAACTGACCATCAATGCTACTATTGACTGTGCTTCTCCTGCCAGGTTCGTCTTTCGATTTATTTCATTGTTTATTGCTTGACTTTCCAAATATTGGGTGTTTTAGAACCCCTGCCCTTGCTTCATCAAACTTGATAATGTCATCAAACTTTACTTCTCTTGATCTTTCGATGGTAATGCAATCAGCAAGTTCTTGCCAGTTTTGCCGCAAAGAGAAAGGCAGCTTCTCGATTATCTTCACCATTCTGTCTGGATTTTCTACTCTGCTAAGCTAACCAATCTCTTTCAATATATTTCTGCAATTCGCAAGCAGTATGGAATATTTTTGAAGATTTTGTGTCCTGTTCATACACCCACCTGGTCACAAAATTGCATTTAAGTTGGACAAATTAATTGAACAACCCAAGGCGTTCCTGTAAACCAAGTTTCAGACTTTTTTAACTTTTCAAATTTGAGACTCCGGTACCATCTTAACCGAATAAGTGCCTCAGCCTAGTTACATTATGAATGCTGAACCTGCAACGCACCCTAGCCTTAATGTGGTGTCCGCTAAGCAGCACTCTAGCAAATATTTGTGTATATAATAATAATAATAATAATTCTTTATTCAAGTTGATCATAGGCGCAACAGACGTGTGCCTTTACAGGATTTTTCAAATCTAATAAATTATACTTTACTATATTTACAGGGT
>JAODVM010366235.1:0-47845 GCA_025400095.1 Phenganax marumi
CGGGTAAACTACTTATTTTATAGAATAGCCGGGATCTCGGTCCAGCCGAGTAACTCGCCTAGCCGGGTAACTCGCCTTCATATAGACCTTCAGTTTTCTTTTATCAATAAGAAATCGAATTTTTGGTGTGACATGCAGTGATCTAATTTTTTTTTTCAGGTAAACAATACAATGGCTCTAGATGTCAATGTTAGGTTGTACCTTCGTGCGGTGAATAGAAACCAACATCTCCTCGCTTCTTATGGGTCTAATGTTATAACACTGCATAGTGAAGATGTAATACTAAACCCTGGAAAAGTTCTTAGCAGATTATGTTCATTTTTAAATCTTACCTGCGCAGAGGATTACTTAAACGACTGTGCGAGTATTGTTTATAAAAGTCGTTCACTAACAAGGCACACTGTAGTTTGGACACCTTCTTTAAAACAACTCGTTGGAAATGCGATTGAGATAGTTCCATTCCTCAAAAGATACTCCTTTGATTCATAACAATTATTCGCCGATAAGCTCGAACGATTTTTCGTTGACAACTTGTTCTTCGCATGTAATTTGTTCGAGTACACGGCGAAAACTGAGTAGTATTTCCTTAACCAGAGAACTCGTTGGAAAGCTAGTCATGCCGGCTCGTGTCAGCTTTTCAGCCCAAAAGCTTGGTCGTGTGGTATATAGACACAGAATATAGAATTGGAACCATGATTGGAACAGCCGTCAAATTGTCAATGAGAGACTAGTAAATGCGCATGCGTGACTACGCATCAGTATAAACGCAGTATTATGTATGAAGTATACAAAAGCAGTGAACTCGTTAAAGCGTGATTTCCATATAGACGCCGATGTCGGCAAGCTTCATTGTTTGCGATTGCAGGGGCCGGTTGTTCAAAAGAGGGTTAGCAACCAACCCAGGTTTAAATTTAACCGACCGTTTCTATTTCCCCATTTTGAAGCACTGTTTGGTCCTGTTTGTTTTGAAACTTTAAGGCATTATATTGCTCATTAAGGAAAACATTTTGAGCAAAAATTTTCTCAAAAATTTTACTTAAACGAGTTTGAAATCGATATTCCTTGACAAAATGCAGGCATCTTCGATTAGTATAAAAATATAAACTAGCAAAAACTTTAGTATTATAGTTTTTCCTACTTTACGTTCATTTTATCGAATTAAAAGGATGACCACCAAAATTTTTTGACAAGTTTTACTTGTTCGCCGCCAACACAGGAGCAAGTAAAGTTGTCCAATAAAGCTTGCCTATGTGAACGAAGTTATATTTATATAAAATCACCAGGGGCCGGTTGTTCAAAAGTAGGTTAGCAACTAACCCAGGTTTAAATATAACCCACCGTTTTTTAGCCCCATTTTGAAGCACTGTTTGTTTTGAAACTTTGAGGCTTTAAATAATTCATTGAGGGAAACATTTTGAGCAAAAATTTTATCGAAAATTTATAACTTAAACGAATTGAAATCGAGGTTGAAGTTGTTCATTAACCCAGGGTTAAGCTAACCCACCTTTGAACAACCGGCCCCAGAATTCAAACCCCATGGAGGTTTGTCTGCCAAGCGTGATCTATATTTGTGTGTTGAGAAGAGGTCGAGGCTAACTGTTCTTGTCAATAAAATAGAAGGCATGTTTAAAGCCCGGTTTCCATATAGTCGTAAACGTCGTAAAGATAGAATCACGATATCTCTCTACAGCCAAAATATTCTATCTTGGCAGTATGTATATCTCATAGAAAACATGCATGTTGTCCACTAATAATTGCTTTGCTAATAATTAGTTTTAAAATGGTTTATTTCGGATGTTTATAGAAAGTTCATGGCTCTATCTTTACGACTATATAGAAACCAGGCTTAAGGAATTCGTGTAACAATTAATCAGAACTCAAGTCTAACGAACGATTTTTTTAACTCAGTGAGTTCACAACGCCTCAAAGCGTGAAAAGGCGTAGAATAAATTTTTATCAAGTCTTTGTACAGGATGTATACAAAAAAAGTTGATCGAACTTCAGCGCGTTATTGTACAAGCTTTACTCGACTTGTGAAAGAATTTCTTTTGCATACTCAGAAAAATCGGGCTTTTAGCTGTTGAATGACACGTTTTTCATGTCATACCGTCTTCAATCTTAAGGTCCCTCATTTACAAGTACCTTGTTCAATTTCGGACGCTGTTTTCTTGTTTTTGGCATCATGTTAATCGTATCGTAGGATAAGCACGATGGATTGAAAAGTCAAAAATCGGTGGTATCTGGAAAGATTTCATTTAAGTTTTGTTAGATACTTCAACACGGACAAACATGGACAAACATGTATAAGTCTCCAAGGACACGTTGCTTGCTGCTACTGACAAATGACCCTCATGGAAAATGGGCAAAATTTTGATTCCAACAAAAGGAAGGATACAAACTACGACAGCTGAAAAGAGCCTCTTCATTTAGTAAAACTGCAAGGTTTCGTTGCAGAATGTAGTAAAATGCGTAAAATGAAGCCATACGAAGTTCGCAAATTTTATCTTTTTGTATTACACGCCCGAAATTGACACCTAGTTGTGAAATATCTTGAAGATCACATCAGAGTATTGAAATAATGTAAAGACTCGTTTACAAGGGCGAGTTGAATTTGCTGCGATTTTGCTCGAGTTGGAGAATATGATAGGATGGGGATATCTGGGGAATATACTTGATCCAACAATTTTGCCAATGCATTTGTCAGTCAATTAACTCAATCCCATACACTAAAAGGAGAAAAATCGCAGCAAAAATCGCCCGTTCAGATGGGCTTTAATAATGTTTTAATACTGAGGTGCAGTACCTGAGAGTCGTGTTTGTGTCCTCCTGCTGCCAGTTTCATCACAACAAAATTTGTCTTAGCTACTTTCAATAGATCATTTACCTTTAAAAATATAGGATAATAGCTAGACCTACAAGTTCCTTCGCTCGTATATATATGCTGGTAGACTCAGGAAGATGAAAGTATTTAAGGCATGAGTTGACACGGTGCAATAATTTTCCTTGCAGCTTGCAATGCTATTCTACTTTTGAGGGATGAAAAATTGGTTGATACGAAACTATTACCTAAATTGACATTCGCGTTGCAAGTTGCAGCAAAAATTGCACCGCGTAAAAGGCCATTACGCTACCTAGAACTGAAATTTAATAACCTCACTGATATTGTAACAATAAATAGTGTTAAAGTTCATCATTACAATGGAGACTTTAGGATCGATAGCATAGGAAAACTATTAACACAGCTTGAAATTTATTTAATCTTTATAATGCTACTTGATGAAAAGGAGCTATCAAACTTTCAGTTCGACATAGAAGGACAGAGCACGTACACATAGGTCTTGAATCATATCTCGATGAACTCAAATTGTGGAAAAAAGTCATCCACTTTTTCATACCAACATTTTTCTCAAAACTGCTCACAGATGAATACAATAAATTCAAGTTTAGAAACAAGGTAGCTGTTAATGATAGTTGAATTTATAGTTGATCTAATATCCAACACACAGATTTTTTACATTATGAAGACCTGAACGAAAGCAGTTTCGAAAAATTAAACGACAAACTTTTTTTCAGAAATTGAACGTGGGGCGATACGGTTGCTCCTGGCAAACAACTTTGTGGCTGATTAGGCAGAATAGGTGGTTTGCTATCTCGTGATTCTTTAACCAAATGACCGGCAAGCCAACAATTTTGTTGACGATTTCCCCCCAATTGTGTGGCTTGTACTACAATGAATTTAAAAGGGATCAAACTTTTGCGTCTTAAACTGTCGTTGAAGTCAACTGACTAGTTCTTAACGGCCATTTTTGACGCACTAGCCCGTCATCTAAAATCTCAAAATCACATGATAGAAAACAACTTATATCGCTCCGACATTGCAGGGTCTCGGGTCCGAGAGTACGGTAATTCGAAAGCAAAATGCCAAAGGTTTTTACTTGATAATGATACCTTTTGTGGTGTATTTGACAAACTTTCGAAGATTGTTTTGGCTTGTTGAAAACTTTGTGCTGACCTTGTGAACAAATCTAATTCCTACAATATCAAAGCAAACCAATTCTTGTCCAAGTATAAATGAAATTTATATTCAACTTTCAAGTGTCAAGATCATGGATTGTTTGTAAGATTTGAATAATTTAAAGTATCTATACGAAGTTCAGGGATTGTACTTGTTTATAATATTTGAGTTATTTGAAGCGTAAATGTTTGTTATGTACAATCTCTGATCTTGACACCAGTATATCAGTTGACTGGGCTGTTAAAAACATGTACAATCCTTGACCTCTATACTGACAATTTAAATAACCTTGCGTATATGAGTCAGAGTAAAACTCAAAGATTCTTGATACTGAGTGAAAAGTCGAGGTTGGGGTGTGTCCAGAGCTTGGAAAGGAGAAAAACGATGTTCGAATCTCATCTGAAACGATCAGTAATGTGGCATTAAAAGTTTGCCGGTATCTTTATATTCCATGACTCCATCAGTTCTGGGCTGTCCGCAGTCTAATATTTATACTGGATAGTTCTATCAGCTCAAGTGTTCTTCCTAGAGGTCTAGCAAGAATCATCTCTTATTGATCGAGCGTTACTACAACTGGGGCCGGTTGTTCAAAGGTGAGTTAGCTAATTCCTGGGCTAATGAACAACTTCATCCTTGATTTCAAACTCGTTTAAGTTGAATTTTTGATAAACTTTTTGCTCAAAATGCTTCCCTTACTTAATGCTTCAAAGTTTCAAAACAAACCGTGCTTCAAAATGGGGTAATAAAAACGGTGGGTTAAATTTAAACCTGGGTTAGTTGCTAACCCACTTTTGAACAACCGGCCCCAGGAAACGAAGCCTAAATTAAACATACTGGATAGTCCTGCAAGTTCTAAACAGCTCTTTCCGGGGGTCTAGTAAGAATTTTTTGTTATTTACTCAGTGTTATTAAGAAGAAAAAAGTTCTGCACTGCTATTACTAGAGGTCTAGCAAGAATCCGCTTTGCTTAACCAGTGTTACTAAGGAAACCCAAATTAAACCATCCTTATACTGGATAGTTTTACGGCAGTTAAGAACTGCTCTTGCTAGAGGCCCCGCAAAGACTGGCATCTCTTGTTCAGGTACTAAACCTTGACATCGCATTTAAACAAAGTCCACTCACTCGTTCACTGTCAAACTGTTCTGCAGGATGACAAATCTTACCACAAACCAGAAAACCCTCCAAGGCCTACAAAAGGAACGACACTCAACTTGCAACGTTCTCACCAAAGAAGGCATAAATCATATTTTTCTGCGTTCACAAAAATCTCGTAGCTATGAATGAACGTAAGTTCACCTACTTTCATATATCCAGAACATAAGTTACGCATTCCGTGACAAAACTGCTTCATTCCAGAATGTTCTTGGATATATTTTTCACTTGCTGAAACATAATAAATTGACTTTTACATTTTTACAGGATTATCTAGACTTTTTAACGGGAGAGCAACAATGCGAATAACAATAGGACTAAAGTAAGATTACTTCAAAAGAAGCAATTGCAGTATAGGTAAATATCTCCTTCTGAGTGGGAAAACTTTCTGCTGCAGTGCTACTTGTTCAAATGCTGAAACTGACCTCGTTTTTTCTTTTTGTTTTTCTTTCCACTCTTTCCACTTTTTTGCTCTAAAAAACGCCATCATTTCAAAACAACATTTAATAACTATAATAAAAAGTAGTATTTAAATAAAACGCTACGCTTTATATTACATATTCAAAGCACTGTATATTGTCAACCACTATTCTACGAAGACTACTACTTAATATTGTTTAAAATGCTATTGTCCAGGAGAGTCAAGAGAGATCAAAAGTGTTTCCGTTTTACTAAAACTAATATTTACTATCTTACAATGTCATGTTCTATGATGCTTAAGAAATATCAAAAGATTTTCTGAAAAGGAATGTCTTTAATTGCTTTAAAAGAGAGAAATGCTTCCACTCTGCCTGACGTTTAGTGGCAAAGAGTTTCAGATTCGCGGAGCGGCATATCCAAATGCTCTGTGCAGGAACTTGTCCAAATATTGATAGCTGTTTAGCAAGCCTATAGAGTACTATTGGACAGCCTCGTTCCCAGAGTTTCCGCACTCCACTAGAGCGGAAATCCTGGAAATGAGGTTGACTGAAGGATTCCGTCCAAAGTTTCATCGGGTGTGCCCCCTGCTTTGTTGAAGGCTTCGCTTGGGGGCTTTGTTTTTATGCATATTATGGCTCACCTAATGCTGATTCATGTGACTGTAGTAATTCTGTTGCTCTTGATAGACACGTTGCTTGCCAGTTGAATAAATAATCTAAATACCTGAAAACATTTATGCATATCTTAGTCGGTGACACAGCGGTTCATGCAAGCTCAGATAATATGTCTCACTACAGTATTTCCTCGATCAAGCTCTCCGGAGCGCTTATTCGACAGACGTGCTTATTCATGGACTGGCGCTTAAGCAAGGAGAAACGGTGGAACAAAATTCGTGTTCACTAATTTCTGGAGATGAACACGTTATAAATTGAAAACATATCGTCTGTACGAACTCATAACCACACATTGGCAAATTTTTCCTTTTCTCTCAAGCATCAAACGAAAAAAGTTTCTACAATTACTACATTTGCTTTTAAAGTAGCGTAATTAGGTTTTTGAACAATCTGGTATGATTTTAAGGTAAGTATGAAACTGATACGCATCATGTACAATCCCTGACCTTGATTTACCAACAATAGGCAATATAATGCCAGCTCACCAAAACAAATAATGATACTCGTGCGCACTAAACAACTGCAATTCCATTCCCAGCAGCAAATATTGGATCATGATTGTCAGTGTATAATTCAGAACCCACGATCCAAAACAAGCAAAATGCTCCCTCTAAACAAATCAAAGACATTTTCTAGTAAAAACATTGCATTTCTAAAATTCCCAAAAATGTAAAACTGCCAATGTCCACGGCGTCTACGTGTACTACTGTCCATGCAAAATATCCTAAGAGCATTTATATCTTTGGACATGCTTGCCAACGGATTCTTCAAACGTTGACACACACTGAACAAACAAACTAGTTCGTAATCTTGACTGTATCTTGTAATATTTCTTATGTGGGTATTGATATAAGATTTTTCTACCTTTGGTTCAACAGCTACAACCATTTGGTGCAGATCAGCGTCAATTTTGTCTGCCTAAAATTAAAACTAAGATGATTTTTTCCAAACTAAAAATATCTAACTTTGTTTCTTTGCAAACTCAAAACTGCTCTTCCCAGAGACTCAAAAGAAGTCATTTCTTGATGCTTATCATAAACAACAGAAAAAATCGGTGAATCAAACGAACACTTGTAGTATTTCTACAACAGTACATTGTGATCAAAAACAGCATGAAACATAAAACTAATCCGACGTTGAAACACAGAGAAACAGTAACAAAAATCTAGTATAGTGAAAATGACTACTATATTCAGCATGCAAATCACTGATATTTCACCTCTTCTTGTAAAGCCGCAAATTCTTCCAGTAGAAATCCCAGTTTGTCTCGTTGCCTCGCGCGGTTGTGCCCCATGCAGCGCATAAGCGATGTGATTGGCTGATAAAAAATATGTATTATAAATACTAGTAAATGAAAATTTTATTTCTTTGTGTTTTGGCTTGCTTGTTTGTTTTAGTTTGTTTGTGTTTTCGTTTGTCTGTTTGCGTTTTAGTTTGATTGTTTTTTCGTTTGCCTGTTTGTCTTTTAGTTTGTTTGCGTTTTAGTTTGTTTCTATGTTCGTTTGTTTGTTTTTGTCTTTAGCCGGTTTGTCTACTTGCTTGTTTTTTCTACATACCCGGCCAGCCCTTGTAAGAAACATTTCTACAAATTTTTGAGCTTTCTGATTATTAGCCAATGGCGACCTAAGAAAAAAATTATGAGAGAATATTAAATACACCACTTCGACGAACCACTCCGTGTGGACTGGAGATGAGTTTGGGGGTGTAAATTTTAGATACAAAACCTGTCTAGGTACTTTTTTCTTGGTACAAATTGTTTTTGTTGTATGTTTTTTTACTCCATTTTGCGATAAAAGAATTCTATACAAGTTTTGTATTAATAATTTTCACCCCCAAACTCATTTCCAGACTTCACCGAGCAATTTGTCGAATTGGTGTACAGTGTGGATACAATCAAGGCAAAACTAGTCTTCCTTTGATTTATATCAGCTAAACACGTATAAAACTTGCGAAATTTAATTTACTCGGAACGGCTTGCCGGTAATGCCGTCATCGCTACACAGAACAAACATTATATTTCGAATGTCAACCAGTATGTCAACAAACTTACTTCTCAGCAATGGACGGCGGACTATTAAACTGCTTGATTGATTGTTGCAATACTTCATGTAAGGGAGTTTTACCAAACACTTTATTGTTATTCCAGAAGATTATCTAAAAAAATTTTTGACAGAATTTTATTTTATAATAGGAAGGTGATTTTGACAAAAACAGTAGCTATGTCAACCATTTCTGACAACGTACACGCTTAGTTTAACCCTTCACGAAGCAATTATTTTTTATCAAACGCCAAACGATTGTACTTAACACAGAAAGATCTCCTGGTAATTGCTGCATAGAGATTTAATGGGTAATTAGTGGAAGGAGATGATCTAGAAGTCAGGTAATGCCTAGTTCTCATTCATCGCAAACCGTCGGCGATGGGGCCTTTGCGACGTCGGAGACCGCTTGTCATTTATTGACAACGCATTGAAATTTTGTCGCCGATGGTCCGCGATCGTCGCCGACCATCGGCGATGTAATCGCGGGAAAGAAAAAAGTTTGTTTCTTGTGATCATCGCCGATGTATGAGAACTTTCGAAGTCTGTCGTGCACTCGCGATCAGCGACCATCGGCGATAGGCGTCGCTGATGGTCAGTGACCACTTCAGCGACAGTTTACGATGAATGGGAACCAGGCTTAAACTGCACTGTGCCAACCGGGTAATGTAACTGTGAGCAAAAAGACTGGAACGATAAACAGATTAGAAATGCATTTTGTTGTAGCTATTCAATCTCTTCTTTCTTTCTTTCCCATTCATGAAATTAGTCAAAAACTTCGTAAATGTGTTCGGTGATAAGAAAGACAAATCCATCGCAAGGATGGGAACAAAACACAGTGTAGTTCACGAGATAACAGCCTTGTTTAAACGAAAAATGGATTTTAATTTTCCCACTAGTCCCAGTCTTTTTCCTTTTCGTGATTTCGAATAACCTAGGATATGGAATGCGCAATTGTGATAGAACTTGAAGGGTATATAAAGATGGACAATATCCTTCCATTTGCAGAATCCATAAATTTTTAAATATCAATAAACAGAAACATCTTTATTGGATGACTTTTCAATATGCAAACAATGTGTTCAGTGACCGTGAAAGTGTAAAGTTAAAAGCGCACAAAGAGATTGCAATGTTAGAAGTTCACAAACTAAACAAAAATTTTGAACAATAACTTTGCTCAAGCTTCTAGATCATCTTTTTTCCATTGGTGTTGCACAAACTGCACAAAAACATAGAACAATAAGTTGGTCAAGCTTCCGCACTGTCTCAAATGCAGAGATCGAGACATTGACGCTTTTCACCCAACAACTAAGGCCCGTTTACACTATACTGGATTGCTATCGGAGCGGCTCAAATTTTGCAGCTATCGATGCTCTGTAAAGATTTTTAGTGGTAATGACCCAAATTAATATAAAAGATCTGTCAGCCTAGTTAACATTTGCTGGTGATTATCGCTCCTTAACAGCACACAAAGATGTCGTGACGAGTGAATCTGGTAGAGTGTAAACGCGTCCTAAATGCACTCACCTGCAGGAGTGATCTAGAAAACACACAAGGATGACGTTCGCTGAAAGATTCAACAAAATCCTGAAAAAAAAACACAGAAAATGATTCAAAACTGACGACAAAAACTCGTTGGAGCCTGGTGGTTCCAATCCAATTGCAAACGGTCAGCAATAGCACTTATTTTTTATTCTTGATCATTAAAGAAGAAAATCATCTCTAAGGGTCTATAGTGTATGGTAAAGCCTGGTTTCCATAAGGTCCTATCTGTCGTAAAGATAGAGTCACAATCTTTCTGATCAGCCGAAATAGAACAGTTTCAAACGAGTTATTAGCAAAGCAAATATTAATAGACAATACGTATGTTATCTATAAGATTTACTGCTTAGAAGATAAAATATTTTGGCTGTTCAGAGATATCGTGACTCTTCGTTTACGACACTTACGACCATATGGAAACCAGACTTAAAGGCTGTATTTCAAAGCTGTCTCCGACACTTTCGCGTCCTCATTCTCAGGCTCCTACAACTAGAGGTAGCATGGGAACAACCATGTTTTTTTGGGATGAACGCATGACAAATGTTATTTTGAGAGATGGAAACAAATGAGGGTCTTACCAACAGATGAATTCTTACCAACAGTTGATGAAGACCTGGCTTCTCTGTGCACGTGCAAGCGCATTCCAGTCTCTCGATCAGATCCTCCAAGTACTGAAACGCCTCGTATCGGCCATATATGGTAGTATGACGTGGAAAAGATGGCGGCAATAATCTCTGGTTTATCATTTTTTCAAAACCCAACATACTACCTGAAGACAGATGTTACTTTCGATCGACGTAATATCTTCAATATAAAAACATGGTCTGGAAACTACGCGAACTTGAATTAACTCCAATAAAGAGCACTGATTTTAAGTTGAAATGTCTTCATTAAGCATGAAAGTTTTGAATTTATGCATATCAGTATTTCAACAGCATGATTGAACAATACCTCTAGCAGTTTCTCGGCATTTCGGAAAAACTGAATGACACGTACCTTCATTATCACTTTGCAAGCCAAGTGCAAGCGTTTCTTTTACCAAAGTTAGATATTTTTGACAAGAAGATAACGACTGTCTTGCTGTCGCGAGGTTAGTAGCCTGTATAAAACAATATAACAGATTACCATACAACGCAACGCTCCTACAAAACCTCCAAACGTTTGCGCATAAGCTAAGACATAGCGTGAAAAAAGCAAACGAAAGTACTGCAAGAAATTCAGTTCCTTACATCGGTTTTGTCAAAGTGAGTGATGGTAAGGTAAAAAGATTTCCAGAATTTTAAACGAAACCACAAAGCATCCAATAGTGTTATCTGTATTTAAAACAAGAAAACAGTTTGTTTACTTCAGTAAATATTTGTCATACTTACTTACAGAAGAAACATTGACCACAACTATTCAGTGAAATGAGTTGAAATAAAAAGATAACTCTTGGACCCCGTTCACACCGGACCGGATTTGCAAGGCAAGGACGTGCACGACTGCAAGTTCAACCAACAGAATTCTGTTGCATCTAATATACTTTCTGATATCAGCCCAATATATAATAGCTTAAAACTCCTTATTTATATGACTGTTATATGTATATATATATATTTTTTAATCTACTTATACTTTAATAAAAAGAACTTTCTTGTAGCCAGAGGTTATAAATTACAAAAGTTCTAACATCAAAAACTATAACTAAAATTGATTTAGTGACTATAATTACATAAAAAAATAAGATGTACATAATACATAATAACTCATGATTTCTTGTAGTGATAATGATTTAATGTATATTATAATTATCTTTTAAAATATTGTCTACATTGCTGTCTTTTATTTGCTATCTTTTTTCGTAATTGAAACTGGGTCTTTTATTTCATGCAGGAACGCCCACAAACCTTTATTCAAGGCAAATTATGTGTCACTCCAAAATACCCAAATTTGATGTAAAGTTACACATTTTGGGGGTATATTTACCTCAAAGGGGTGATTTTACTCTTGTTTGGCGTAAATATAAAGGCATGATATTTTTTATCATCTTAGTCAGGGTAAAAATTGACCGGTTTTTACGTAAAGCAACTCTTTCTATACAGTGTAATGGAAAAATAGAGGCAGGATTATACACAATTTTTGGAGTTTCTCCAAAGCACCTAGAAATGTAGAGTGTAAAAGTACAACCACGATAGAACAAAATTAAACAAGAAAGTCGAAGACATTTCAAGAGTAAACATAGTCGCAAATGTTATATATATAATTCAATGTGGTGAATTGGCGAAACTGGGCCCGTGTGAACGAGGTGTTGAAGGCAAAATACACAGTGAGCCAGATAAAAACGAACTCTTTCAGATTCACGAGAAAGTCTTGTTAATGAAGTGTATTCGGCTTTTTGCTTCTATCGATCCGTGGATCAAAAGCTGTAGAACTACAATAGTTTGTACTTCAATTTGAATTTGAAAGGAGTTCACTTGCAAACGGAAATTGCAAGATTTGTAAAAAACTCTTTAAATTAAGGTAAATAATTTCCATGCTTTAGCAAACCTCTTTTAAAACCGCAGATGAATTATCAGATATTTTCTGACTTTTAGCAAGCTGAAGAAAAACGGAAGAAAGTATTAAAAGACAAGCCATTTGTAAACAAGCTACTAACTAAATTAAAGTGAACAACAAGCATGCAGACTACAGCCGTCGGTTTTGAACATCAAAATCCTCAAATGCAGTTTCACACTTCATTAATTGTAGAAATAGATGAATTTTAAGCTTTCCATATTACAAAAGTAAAGCCCGTTTTCCACCAGGCGGAATTTTCCGTGAGAAAAATAAATATACAAAACTGATTGGCTAGCAATATATTTCACACGCGTAGCAAGCCGATCACGTTCCCGATTCATTTTTCGCACGGAAAATTCCGTCTAGTGGAAAACGGGCTAAAGAGCACCCCAATTTTCCAAAGAGATCAAAGAGAGTTTACCTTCAACCTGCGGCTAATATCGTCTTCGGCTTCTTTCAGCATTCCTACAAAACAAACTAAGGGTCAGGATGAAAAAAAGTATACTTGTACAAGAACAGGAGGATGTTACCAATCGCTGAGAAAATTAAGCTATTAAGATAAAGCAAAAGTATCAACAGGATATACTTTTTAATATTTCTGAAATATTCCGATATAAGAAAGTTTATAGACGTGATGGGCAAATACGCATAAGTGACAAAGTTTGGCAGAATTCGGCTGTGAAGTAGGTGAGATACTGTATATGCACAAGTACTCAGTCGCATATACTAACAGAATGGCGGAGGTACGCAGTTTTTGAGTGCATTTTTCCAGGATGTCTTAAAGAAGAGACCACTAGAAATTTATCTCAGCAGAATTTTATCTATACAACTCATTCAATACGCCATCAGAAGTTGTTGTTCTAGGCAAACGTTGTCTAGTGATTTTATGCATTTGGTAGCTCAAAAACTGTCAAACTGCAAAAGGTTGTATTCAGGGCCGTAACTTGGGTGTCCCGTTCACCGTTCAGGGGGTGCAGGAAAATTTTGCAGAACGAAAAAAACCAAACAGGGCGTGGCCCAACTGCCAGTGCGATATACATAAACAGTTACTACTATTTATACTAAGGTTCTATATTTAAAAACACACGTACTAAAAAGAATTTAAATGTTATATTCGCTATTGAGTTTGGGAAGAGGTAAAGTATTTATTGTCCAACAAGCGGATCTTGAATTGTTAAATTTGCCCGACAAAACTGAAGTATTGCAACATTTGGGGGGTGCAATACCACCCCCAACCCCCCCCCCCTCTCAGTAGCTACGGCTCTGAGGCCGGTTGTTCAAAGGTGCGTTAGCAGTTAACCTAAGTTTAAATTTAACCCACCATTTTATATCCCGGTCTTAAAGCACTATTTATTTTTTGAAACTTTGAGGGATTAAATTATTCATTAAGGGAAACATTATGAGCAAAAAATTTTTCAAAACTTTTTCTTGAACGAGTTTCAAATTGTGGTTAAAGTATTACACTTACCCGGGGTTCAAGCTAACCCAGCTACATATGAACAACCGGCCCCTGGTTGTATTCTATATTGAATTTCAAAGAATTCACTTCTCTGATACCCCTTGTAGCTTTAATTCTACACAATAATACTAACCAGATATTCTTAAATCTGTGAGTTGGGAGGATAATTTGAAGCCGTATGTCATTGGTTGAAAATCCTCTTCCTCATAAACGGAAGCTTTATTGATGATCTCTCTTATTATCTCACAGATTCGTAAAATCATGATACAAAAAGCCTGCGAAAGAAATTGAGAACTTATCGTTTGTAAAGTAACTTTCTTCAACCAACCAACAACAGCAGTAAGGTTTGTTTCATGAAAATTCAACAAATAGTCCACGTGTAAGTAATAAAACGTCCTTGTTTTGGCAAAGAGTCCCATCCTGACAAGTGCATTCGTCTGGCATCAGACAGAATACATTTTAGCCGGTTACAGACGAGCATGTTTTTCTATGACAAGTCTTACTTGACAAGTTTTAATTGTCAATTACGAGTGTGTATGGAAACAATATTTTTCAACCACAAGTTTTCCTGTGACTAGCATGTTTTGATTGTGTGAACGTGTCAATACGTTTTCCTCAACAATAAACAAACTTCGACAAATATTCTTTAGTGACACGTTCAGACGCGAGCAAAATCTTTACTTTGCCAATTTTTACTGTGACAAGTACACTTGTTCAAAATCAAGCACGTTTGATTTTTAACAAGTGCATTTGTCACAGTAAAAATTGCCAAAGTTGAGCGTACACACGGGCAATTCAAACTTGTTAAGTAAAAGTTGTCACAGAAAAACTTGCTTGTCTGTAACCGGCTTTACTTGTCGTTAGACACAGTAAATAGGCCTGGCGTTCTAGACCGAGTAAAACAACAAAGTAGGATGCACTTGGATGTACAAAAGACAGATATCATTATAAACCAAATTCTGATGCACGAAAAACGAAGGGTTACTCTCGGAAAGAACATCTTTGACGAAGTAAGACTGCACAGTTTGGTTGCAAAATGAGCTAAAATGTAGAAAATATAGCCCTACGAAGTTAACGAATTCAGGCCTTAACATTTCAGCTTGAACATCGTCCGTCAAAATGTCCGATGTGTTTCAAAATGGGTCGGACATTTTAAAAAGTTTTGTCCGATAGTCGTATGTTTAGTTTGGCGTGAAAATCAATTCTTTTGAAGTAACCATCCTCGTATAGTTTTTAAAAAGTACCGACCAATGTATCTCACAACTCATTGAGCAAAACTTGCTCAGACGTAATCACCTCAAAATTTTATAAGAATGAAATACTACGTAGGAAAAAACGACATAATTCCACGGTTTCATCACGAAAACTATGGCATCACTAACGACTCAAATTAAATATTGGATCAGAAAAAGTTAAAGTTTCGTCGGACATTACTACATTTGGGACAGACAAAAAGAAATTCTCAATTTTCCTTCGGTCGGACAGAATGCCCGATGCTTTTCTCTTTACGTCGGACAATTTAACGAATGGGTCGGACAATGTCCGTGACCGACTGATATTTTAAGGCCTGACGAATTTAGTATAATTTTGTTTTTGTATTATGGTCTGAAGTTGCTACCATTTTTGAGCCGAAAATTGTAGCAATTTCTGCATGTAATAATAAAAATCTACAACATTGGCATACGTCACATGGGCTATATTTCCCAGATGATCCAACGTTTTGCATTCAAACTTTGCAGTGTTACTAAATTTAAGATGCTCTTTCTCACAGCGTTGATAATTAGTTCTCTGCTTTTTGGTCGAATTCCAGCAATTAGTCTGTAGTGCCAATTTTCCACTCTGGACAGTGCTTAACGTGTTTCATGCAATATGCGTACAAGACTTGAAACTTTACGTACAACATATGAAGTGATTAAAAACTTGCTTTGCACTACCAAGTGTATAATGCCTATGGTATACTCACTGTCTAGATACTGCTTATGAACAGTACCTTAACACAAGGATCTTCTACCAGATTTGGATCATGAACATAAAGACAGGTAAATACTGTTTGAATAAGAGAATGTCCATCCAACCACGTCACCTGCATGGAAAAAAGAAACATCAAGGCTAACTGTACAGTTAAACTTATTGCTGTATTTTTTTTTATTTTGAAGTTTTGTCGTAATGTTGAGTAGAGATAAACTGCAGACAGTATGTGTGTTCTCGTTCTTCAGGGCTTGTAAACATTGAGGGCGTTTTCCAGCAGTGTCACAAAAAAAAACACGTCAATATTTCAAACATTTTGTTGAAAAAAGTTATGTGAGAAAAAGACTGTTGGATTGCCCCCAAAAATACAACATTGAACAGTAGTTTAGGTGTGTGTAACCCACTTAGCACCAAGAATTGACCAATGAGAGCCTAGACAGTGTGAAAATGGTACCAACAATGCTGCATGTGTATTTATTCAGTGTGTTCATTTCACTGTAACAGCTGTAAACACACATTCTTTGAACGTTTACATGGTGATAAACTATCTAATACAAGGTTTTGTGGAAACACGACGTAAATTTATTTATGCAGAGCTGTCGGTCAGTAAGCCTGGACCGTCATCAGTGCAAAGTGCTGAAGCATCGGGGCTTTGCACTGATGACGGTCCAGGCTTATGGATCGAAAGCTCTGCACAAATAAATTTATGTGGTGTTTCCACAAAACCTTGCATTAGCAACACACATGATGTCTAAAACTTTAAATCTTACAAAATATTATTGTCTTTTAAGCTTAGTAGTTAAAAACATGCATCACTATCAAAACACTAAGTTAGTAACATTCCTTTTTGTGATATGATATTCCATATCATAACTTGATTCTATTCAAAATTCATATCTGTGTACAGTGTTTGTGAAAAACACAAAAACGGAATGCAGCTGCCACATACCAGGCATGAAGTTAACTCATCCATAATTCCAATAGTTTCCTCAACTGTGAATTCCTTGATTTTGATTTCCCCAGCCTTAAAAAAACATTGACAATCATTTCATTTTCAGTTTCCTTCTATGTTCCTGAGCAAGTAGGTGAGCAAGCAAAAAAACTACTAAGAAACAAATAAACAAACAACACAAACAAAACAGTGAGCAGGGAAGCAGAATGATATAGAAACAAATGGACAAACAGACAAACTAACAAACAAACAGGCAGACAGATGGACAAAAAAAACAAACAAATGGATGAATAAGCAAAACAAGCGCAACCAACAAACAGGCAAAACAAGCAGACAGACAGACAGACAAACAATGGAGACATACTTCAATAATAATTAACATTTCAAACCTTTACAGCTTCTTTAAAACACAAAATATTTTTCTCTTTGTTTACAATCATTCCAGCATCCATCTTGGGATCCATCATTTCAATGGCAGACATTGCTTCAAATAAGCCAAAACTAGACAAGAACCAGAACTATATTTACAAAAACAATGGCATGGGCTGCCAGTTGGAAAAAAAGTGGAGGTACTTTAGTTCAAGATATCTACAAAAACCTTAGCTATAAAGTACAACACCTCACTTACGTGTTGTCATGAACTAACTCCCCAAGTTTTAATTCTAAAAGAAAACACATAAAATACATTAAGGGATCAGATCCTTGTATTTTCATGCACTGTTAATGCACCCTGGGCAGCAAACTAAACCCTTAACACCAATAAACTGAGATTAAGAAAAATGATGATTTCTGTGGTCCCAAAAATATAATTGTTGTGCTCAGTTTTGCCTTGGACAAAAACAAGCAGTTGATGGGCCACAAAGTCACAGTTTTCGGGTCTCCAAAAATCAGTTATTTATCTCATAGGAAGTGCCAAAGTAGCCAAAAGTTGAATTGCTGTTCAAAGTGAATATTTTGAAAAATTTGCCTTGTTTCTCATATTTACTAATGAATAAAAGTAGTGTCTTATGCAGACATCAGACATCAAGAGACAGTCATATTTCATGACATGTGTTTGTCAAATGAGATCTATGAAAAACGGACTATGACACTTGCTATATAAGAATACTTTGTTCTGTACTTATCTACTTTACTTTGTCTAATGGCAGACAACTTTAACTATTCTTTTGTAGCAAGACCCTTGCACATTCCAGGGTAATACTGTTTTAGTTGACAAAAAGACAAGTTCCTTCAATTTTGGTTACTTATACGTACATACAGTTCAACCCAATAATTTGGAATCAATTTTCCATGCTAGGCACAACATTACGCTTAAATGAAATAACTGCTCACCACTGGCGGCATTTTTAAATTTTTCTGTGATATCTATCCAGTTGTACTGAACTTGGTTTGACACTAATGAAACGAAAAGGAAAACTAGAGTGGCCAGTCGACAGTCACTAAGTCGGTCTAGGGACTGGAATCAAGGCCAGGTTAAAAGTTAGAACAAGAAACGATGGCAAAGAAACAATTGGCTGAATGACAGTAAATTTCTTGAAACTTCTGCACAACGTTTTATATAGATGGGTAAACCTTGTTTACATATTTTGATACTTTGCCTGCCAAGAATATGCGCGGACATGATTTTTTGAAAGCTTTAACATACATGAGTTGTTTTATTACGTATGCTTGCATAACTGGACTATACAAAATTAGGTGCTCACGTATATTCTTGGCAGGCAAAATATCAATTATGATAAACAAAGTTTACCCATCTATTCTGAATGTTTTATATTCTGTACAATATGCTCACTTATTTTCGATGAAGTAAGTGATTCCTTGTCGTTTTTATGAGAAACTTCATATTTACTCTCCGTGGAGTGCTTTTTCTCATCCCTAAACAGATTAAAAAGGGTTTTTGTGCTTGAAAAAATAAGAAATCTAAAGATATTTCAAAAAAAACTTACTGTACGTCCGCCATTTTGGATATTTTTATGAAGTACTTCATGATACATAAGCAACATGGTTTGTTAGCTACGCAAAATATGCTAATCAAGTGACGTTGTGAGACATGAGTCTTGTGGGTGCCAAAATCTGCCAAAACATCGAATGTGAACTCAGTAAGTTAATTCATCAAGTTTTGAAAGGTGAGTATATATAACACATCCAGAATATATTTGACAGTAAGAGCAAGAGATTAAAAAGAATATATGGCCGGTATTTTCTCAACTGCATTAATATTTTATTTACTTACCTATTTTTTTATTCAGGTTTCGTCTTGTATAATCAGTAGCCAAACAAACATATACAATCCAATGAGCAGGGACGCTACAACAGCATAAGATCATTTTATTCCATTGTACAAAAAGTCAAACATGACTGGTTTGAAAATTGCAATTCAAATGATATCTCAAAAGTGGTGTTCCATCCAGTTCGTTTTTGACGTTTAGAAAATTTTCCGCTTACGGTGTAGAAGTGCGTTTCACTAGGGCTCTGGCAATCTAGAGCGCTAGTCTCACCACGCAGCTCAGTACAGGACGACAGGAAATGGTGCTCAGCTTGGAAACGTGTTGGGGTCTACGAATTCCCTGCTAATTGCCGTTCACAGTCTTGTGAAGCTCAACTGAATACTGAAACTATAGACAATCCTGGATGGTCGACGCCGAACCCGCATACAGAATCCAACTGCGCGAACGTACACGTTCTCTTCGTAATCCTTATTTAGTAAATAGTGTAAGTCAGGGCCGATCGCGCGTGCCCAACGTTTCAACACGTATTAAAGACAACTCTGAATTCTCTCTTTTTGTTTTTGATTGCCACTCACTCCGTAAAATGTCATTTGTGTTGATCTCTATCACTAATTTCTTCTTCAGTGAAACGATGTTAATATTCGAGCAAAGCAACGAAAAAAATGAAAAGAAAACGCCTTTTTGTTACCACTTCATAACCACAATCATATTCGTCGCATCGTTATCCATGTGTATATACCAAACATACTTGTTGATCGTACTTTACCTCAGTGATCCCATTGAAACACAGATGAAAGTACAAGTACATGATACAATGAAGTTCCCGGCAGTCACCATATGCAATTTAAATCCAGTTAGGAGATCAAGGTCAGTGGATCCACCAGTAAACTTTGTCCTGAAGATTGTTTGACTTCAGTTCAAAGACAATATCTTTCAATCTCATTCTTCGTATCGTTTTTGCCATTGTCAAATACATATTATTCTTTGACCACGAATTCTGACGCGTTCTCTCCAATTATCTGAAATCATTAGTCACATCCTATACTTTGCTTTGTAGATGGCAAATAAAAAATAACAAAACCGAATCAAGAGAGCCGCAGGCAAGCCCACTGACACAACAATCTACATCGCAATTAAACTCGAAGCGTCGTCTGATGCGCAGTTTAATTGAAGATGACATCAACGAGCTTCAAAAACACATAAGAACAAGTCGTGGTGAATATGATACACTAAAGCGAACTAAACGTCAACTATCCTTCTTCGCAGAAATGCGAAGATTGCAAATCGACGTCACTATGTTATCTGAAAGAGTTGACCAGATTGAAGCCTTGGTACAAAATCATATCAATTCAACTTCACATAACCAGACTGTTGTTCAAACTATGGTTAAAACGACGACTTCGGCACTTGTTACTTCGCCCACTACTTTGTCCCCACATCCCACTGTGAATCTTTCATCTTTGTGGGCGAATATTACTGAAAACCGTTACAGGCAAACTGAATTGGAGGGAAAAATGAATGATTTAGAAGCTAGACTGAGCATAACTGAGTTAACATCAGCTGAAATTGTGGAGGAAATGGAAAGAACGAAAAGTTATTTAAATGACCTTAAAGCGAATATTAGTAAAGTTGACCAAACTGTCAAAAATGATACAGTAACCACGGTGGCAACAGAGGATGGCGAAGAAAAATTGCCACCAAGTAAAGACCTAGAAGCATTTCAGAATTATTTAAAAGATATTGGAGAAATAACAAGAGATGATTTGCAACAGTTAGGCAACCAAAAGGAAGATTTTATCGCGACTTGCGCTTGGCAAGGGACAATCTGTGATTCAAGGTACAGTACGAAGGGTATACGTATTTTCATATAGCTATATTGTAATAACTACTTTCCAGAACCTAGCGTGCTTTCGTGCGAACGTACAGGCACTTAAAAAAGTAGTCTGAAAGTCAAAGACTTCAAATTTTGGCCAATGTGTCTTATATATTTTCAACATTCATCTTGCATCTGAATACTATTAGAATATTGCCACTAATAAAAATTTTCATATTTTTTTTGCCTAATGATAACAGAAAAAGCGCAATTATTCTCTGTTTTGCAACACAAAACCTTCACTTTGAGACAGATTTCAGTTTTTATCTCATTCAATTCTTAGTCGATTCTACGAAATTTGAATCAGCTAGCTTTCCACATATGCCAGTCAAGTCCGAAAGCTTTCCTATAAATCTGTTCAATATCTTGTGAGATATTTTGCTTGCAAGCAATGAGATTGAAATTTAAAAATATATACCCTTGAAACTTCAACCCCATGCAAGCACAATGTGTTTTGATTCATGTACAACAATTTGTCATTATTAATATTCTATTTTTGCAGCCATTTTGAAACATTTCAAAACTTCATGTACGGCAATTGTTTTACTTTTAACACAAGTAAAGTTGGCAGTCACGTGAGCGGAACAGGGCCATACAACGGTACGAACTGCTATTTATATACTACATCAACAACCAGAAAGAACTTTTTGGTACAACTTTTTCATGAAACAATTTTAGCATGAGAATATTTATTGTAATCCTTTTTCAAATGCCTCAAATGTTATAAATATGTTCTGTACAATCCCTGACGTCTACTTAGGCGCTATTTTACATGGTTCAAATATCATAAGAATAAAAAATCAATCAATCTCTGATCTTGATATAGACACTCATTCAGAGCCTGTTTACCACAATAATCTGATAATCAGTCGTGAACTGATAAAAGAATAATTTTTTAAGTCTTCGTTTCTCGGGATTTGTTAAGCAAGATATCAGTGTATGCACCATAAAGTTGTGTACAGTCCTTATCATTAAAAATTGTACATAGCCTGGAGGCTGGTTGTAGAAAGCCTGTTTGGCTTAAATGATGGATAAGTCCAAAATAGAAATCAAATTTACGTGCTGTTTGAACAACGAAATTGAACGTTTTTAAACTGAATACAATAAACATGTAATTACCCATAGTTTTATCAATGAATTGAAAGAGTAAGAAGTTGTGTTGGAGTGTTTTTGAATTCTGACTTATCCACCGTTTAAGACAAATGGGCTTCATACAACCAGCCAGGCAGCCACTGATGTCTAGCGATTTCTAGGCCTGAGTTTATCGTTATTTATCGAGCAAGATGAATACATGGATCGTATTGCATCAGCGGCCGGAGCTCGAGTTGTCATTCATGAATCTCACTTTAAACCTCTTCCCGACGAGGAGGGGTTCTTTGTAGCACCTGGGTACACCACCGCTATAGCAATTCACAAGGTAGGACAGCAACGACACTATATCTGCCAGTGAACTTGGGGTAGCATTTCTAGAGTCTTGAAGTACATAGTCAACTGTGAAGTTATGCTGAGTGTAGTCTACATTGATACTTTATGGTCTTTACCGTCTTTTCGGTGTGGGCATGTTTTTTTAGGAGACAACAGTGACTGTGAAGCCAATATGTGACCCAGATATAGAAACTTCAGGGCAGAATAATCAACGATATCTTTACTCACAAAAGGTTATGGATCAGCTGTTTTTATTCTGTGAATTGCATCCATGGATATATCATTTTGAGTTGAAGTTTTCGTTCATCTTTTTGTTTATGTTTATGTAAAATTATAAGCATAGTGAATAAAGTAGTCATTGAAGCTATGGTTTGATTTGGAGACATGAAACAATGTCATTGAATTGCAGAGAGTTTGGCGAATCTCTTTTTTCATGTTCATGCAAATTAGCAATCGTAAGACAAAGATATTGGAGATATGATTTTCAGACTCAAGCATGCTATGTTTTGACTATGTATAAGTTTGCATAAGCATAAACAAAAAGATGGAGCAAGACTTGAAATTTGGTCAAGTTTCCAAACCAATGTCTGTATGTCTTCACCACGCGCAGTTTTTAAGACAGATTTTAAGACAGAACAGTTAAAACTTTACTGAAGTAACCAAACTATATCTCCAGTGCCTACATTAAGCATTTATTATTCGACAACAATATGATTGTGTTTTCAGGGTTGTCTCAACAAATGTCTTTCGGACGAAATAATTCGAAAATGTCATTGTGCTGGTACCCAGTTTTTACTCGACTCCGAACGAACTTGTTCAGTTCAAAATGCAAGCGAAGGTACAAGAGAATATCGCTTATACCCGTGACGACTTTGTCAATCATTTAATCACACACGTGCACATAAGCAAATAGAACGTGTCACTGAAAATATATCCAGGAAACTTGCTTGTCTGTGCAAGGAACAAGTCACAATAGAGCTATATACTTCTGCTGCGCATTTTACAGGCTGTATCTTGTGAAAGTACAATAATTGTTACTGGACAGATCGGCAGCATTTTCCTTGCGATAGTAACTCCTAGTCTATTCTATTTTTCGTAGTGGAATGTACTGAACGCTTGGCAAGTCTTGCTCGTCAGAACAAGTTACCATCATGCTACTGTCCTATGTCATGCATGTAAATACGTCATGTTACTGTCCTATAGAATGTCCTATACTAATTGTGTCCTTAGGTTTCGTGTGACGTCATTACTTGAGTGGAGGTCAACTCTAAATCGAGATACAGTCTTCGGAGTGAGCTCATTGTTCACTGTATGTGTTAGAATTAAGCTTGGTAGCAGATATGTGTAAGTTCGTACTTTTTGCTCACTCAGGGCAAACTTGAATACATTTGAGATTGACCCCTACTCAATTTACTATAAAAAACGTTTCATGAACTCGCCAACACTTAAAATATTTGAATGTTGTATTTATCACATGTTGCTACTGGATATATGATGAGGAAATCGTAGAACTGGATTGATATATATCCCTTCCTAGCAATGGGATAAAAACACAGTACACGTGTATCAGGTGCCCAAATGGTTTGTACCACGAAATTCACTAAAATGAACCGTGGGCGAACACCTGCAAGTGCACAACGCATTGCTGATGAAATTCAAAAATTGATTTGAATCATTTGGTTACAGTTTCTCAATATTCCTTTCGTCTAGAACGACGTCATATATTCCAGTTATTTCATCAGCAACTTGGCCTTCAGAAAAATACCTAGTAAGCACTCTTGAGACATTTTATGACTCGCTCCATCTACTAGCTACTAGTGCTAGTTTTGTTATCTGTTTGTGGTAAAAATACTAAAGTACATTATGTGGTTGATTTCCGTTAGCCCTCACTGTTGGAGGAGCTCGTTCGTGTTCGACATAAAGTTCTCGACTTATTTGAAAATATCACAGATTTTAGCCAATATTTTAGGTAACGGTTGGCAAATTTATTAATTTACACGTATCTTCTGAAGATTAATATTTTGAAATCCATTTATACCTGACTTCATTGCTCATAAAAGTTTCTTGTTGATTTTCAGGAAAAACTTTTTACGCATCAATATTTTCTTTCAAGAATTAAAAGAACAAGAATTGTTGCAGCGCCATGCATACGGAGTAAGTTCAATAGTCTGACAGTAGTCCGTCCATTTCCTTTAGATAATCTATTTGGTTTTTTCATACTATACGCAAGTGAGAAACAATCCTAGACTCCCCTTACTAAGCATTTGCAACGCTTTGCAGTGTCGTTATAGTGGTATCACTGACTAATCATGATGGCTTATTTTGTACTGACCTGTGCAACAAATTTCTAAATATGCTAAGGCCAGATGTGCAATGGCCAACAGAAAAATCTTTGCAAAAGCATCAGTCGATAGTTTCATTTGAGGCCGGCTTGAATATGAGCGATACTACTGCAACCACAGTGCAAAGCGCCACGAGTATTTAAGAAGGGAGTCTTGTATTCCCCACCCTGTGGCCTGCGCGTTTTTGTTGCTTATCCCGTTCGCGCGCCTTCAGAAAGAGTACAGGAAATTACCGCTTGCAGTCTAGGAGTATGCGCAAACACTCTTCAATATTCCATATAAAATCCAAACGAAATTCACAGTCTCTTTTGAAGAGCACGCATGGAAAACGAGTTTAGCGATTGCTTAACGATTATCCTAAAACATTATGTCACTATAGTGATTACTGCATTACTAGATAGACACTATAATCACCATATAATTAGTAGATCAACATCATCACCATACTAAGGCCCGTTTGTATACTGGTGATTTTTGCTTCGATATTTCTCGTGTTGAAGGATGTGATTGCAAACATACTTAATTGAAAAATTTTGTCATTGTACTCGCCAGTTGAGCTGCTCAATCACATGCTTCAGGAGGAGAAATCTCCCAGCAAAAATCGCAAGTGTAATAACGGGCCTTTGCTATCTTATACTAACATATCATTTTTTGGCAGATAGCAAGTCTATTGTCGGACATCGGAGGACAACTTGGTCTTTGGGTTGGAGTCTCAGTATTCACTCTGGTCGACTTCACCGAAACTATGTCAAAACTATTCATGTCAGTATACAATCGCATGAAAGGAAAGCTCTCGCGAACAAGTCAACGCCTATCTATTAGTAAAGACACAACATCTCGAAATTTGCGTGAATATTCGCTTAACAGGAAAAGTAATCTTTCAATGGGCGCTGCCGGGCCAAGTCCTTCGGGATCAATCAATTCTCTGAACATCGAATTAAATGCAAGTCCATCTATTCATGTTAATTTTGAAGACTCTTGATGCTGAAGTGCTTGTAATAATGTAGTTATTTATTACCAGTTGAAATACTTGAATGTTTTATATTTGAATATTATTTTCATGCCAAACTGACCTTAATATGTTAGAGTTGAATTTGCTGCATGATGTCAATGAATGATTGTATCAATGCGCTCTTATCAAGGTTAGGGATTCTACGCATATAAAATATATGAGTAACTCAAGTTCCTACATTTTCAAAAATGTTGTATACTTTTCCAGAAACACGCGAGAAACTAACGCATATATGAATTAGGTTTGAGGCAGAATTTCATGATATTGAAAAAATCAAGGTCAGGGATTTTGCCTAGTTACGTGATCAAAGTAATTGAAGTATCTCTATCAAGACCACAGACTATACAATATAGCGTTTGAGTCAAGAATTGCAATGAATTATCTAATAGAAATCATCATCTTGCATCTACGAGCTGGTAAACAAAAAAAAGGAGAATTTCAAACAAGTAATTCTTCGAGAATTCTTCCCTTTGAGTTATTTTGCGAAATCGACCGTGTCAGTCCTATTCATTGTGAAGCTTTGATTGCATCAGAAAACAATAGTTCATCTTTATGGACTTTTTCTGGCTACAAAGGTGTTGGAAATGACGTCAAATAAGGTAGTTTTAGCCAAGCTAATTTAGAAACAAAAAGACCGTCGCGAATTCATCACTGGCCAAAACATTTTTCTGAAAAAAATGCTTTGACTCTCCCAGGTTCTATGTTTACTGTAATTATCAAAAAAATATATATGAGAACAAGACCTTTGAATGGTTATATTTATTCTGGCGTTTTGAACGATTTTTTTGAATCACCCCGCTTTGCTTCATCACAGCTTGACAGTGTATTTCTTCCACTCCGTCTAACGCCATGGACAAAGACAACCCAGAAAAAGACAACCTCCTAGAATGGACAAATTTTTAGTCAAAGCCGTTCATGTTTGTAGGTGTTCCTGGGCTATAAAGCTTATAATGTGGTTGTGGAAAAAAATTTCGTGCCGTCCACGCGAATTCCGTGCTGTAAATTAAACCGTTGACAAGTAAAAATAATTCTCGTCATGAAAACTTGAACTGTTGAACATGTTAAAGGTTACCACCTGCAGATGGATGCAGAGTACACGCAAAATACAGGGCTTGCACACAATACACGCAGATGCAGAATACACGCAATATTGAAGTTAATGCCAGCCGAAAAATGAAGCCATGCTGGACATTAGCTTACTCTTAATTCCAGTTCTGGAAAATTAGTCTTCCTTAAATGCGACCAGGCCTTAAAATCCGCCATTTTTGGGTAGCAATATAATTGTTTTTGACCGTCATTTTTTGTCAAAGAAAAAAAAATAGAATATTATCTTTGTTAAAAATTGTTTGAATTTTGTTGCCTTCATATTTGAGGAGAATTTGGATTAAATAGCGAAATTTTTCGACGAAAATACGCGCCGAAAATTTACATTTTTTCATCTCGTAGTTTCTCAGCGAAATTTCAAAATCCATTGCTGAAATTTCGCACAGAATTAGCAACACTCTCAGGTTAACTAAAAAACGGGAAATCTTGGTTTTATTTTATTTTCAACAACACAAACTTTGCCGAATTCAATTATTTTGCCACCCAAAAGATGGCGGATTTAAGACCTGGTCGCATAGAGTGAGAAAGGCTAATGGGGTTCCCTGTCCCCGATCAAGAGTCATCTATTCGCGCACGTAAATATTAATTTTGTAATCGTCGCCGCACTCACGCTGCTTTCGATCTCAGTCGAATCGAAAGCGCTCTTCAAAGTTTTATAGTTTTTAAAGACACAAAAACAAGTGGACCCGAGGTTATTTAAAATTCAAAATTCTAGACGTTTCTTCTTGGGGTTGTTTATAAGATATAGGTTTTATTACAATATTAACTTGTACGTGTGTTTACGTGCGTGTCAAAAACGCGTAACTGGAAAGCAGCCTTTATAGACTGAAGTTTGATTTATATAAGTCCATCACCACAGCTTGAAAAGCATCTTGACTTCAGTAAAATTGCAAAGTGTGATTACAAAATGTTGTATAATGTAAAAAATATAGTCCTGCCAAGTTTGCAAATTTTCTACTTTTTGTATTACGTGCGAAAATTGCTACCTCTTTTGAGCCGAAAGTGGAGCAATTTCCGCATGTCAAAACTAGCAAAGTTCCCAGGGCTATATTTTCCGCATACTTTAACATTTCGCAACCAAACTTTGCAGTCTTACTAACGATGCTCTTTCTTGCTGTGGTGATACATTCTATGCTTTTAGTCTAATTCAAAGTTTAGTTCATAAGGCAAATTCTCCATTAATTCCCCAGTCAAACCCCCAAATTCAATCAGGAAGACGTAAAATTCTCGATTGTCATTGTAGTCGCAGCCGTACTCGAACTAATCCAGGCAGAAAAATTACTCATTCTCTCTGTTATGGCTCTTTTCACAAAAAACAAGACGACGAAGAACTTAGTAGAACTTTTTCCAACAACCAAATAATGCTCACATTAAAGTCAAGCTTCCTATCAACAGAAAATGAAGTCGAAACGCTTTTTGACAGATGTTCAACAAACCGACCCAACTCAAAAGCAAGCTGTACAATACTACGCTCAGTTTTAAGCCTGGTTTCCATATATTCGTAAACATTGTAAGGATAGAGTCACGATATCTCTCAACGGCCAAAATATTCTATCTTTTTGACAGCATATCTCATAGAAAACATGCATGTTGTCTACTGATAATTGCTTTGCTAGTAATTTATTTTAAACTGCTTTATTTCGAATGTTTAGAAAGTTCGTGGCTCTATCTTTACGACGTTTACGACTATGTGGAAACCAGGCTATAGGTGGCTTTTGATGCGTATGCTATGACCCAGGTAGACTGACTTGCCCAGGAAATCGAACCCAAAATATCTTTTGCAAAAAAAATTGGCTGAAACTTCAAGAACACGCCAGTTGGCTGCGAATGTAATTACAAACGTGTGTGCGGGCGAGTGTCAGCATAGGGAGAATTCGCACCAAAAAAGGTCGTCCTATTTTTGTGAAAACAAACACAACATTTCGTCGACTTTTCAACAGCCGGAAATGAACACATGACGGCTGCGCACGAAATTGATATTTCCCCACTTAGTTATTAAGAAGAAACTCAAACTTTCGTAGCACAATTTGGCAATGGTGTGCTCAACTTTCGATCCTAATACTTTCAACTGTTCAAGGTGAAAGGCGATTGCAAGTTTAATACAGCAACAAATGTCATGAGATCTTCGTAATATACTTGCCATCTGCCATCTGTCGCGCTTTAAAAGATCGTAATCGTATACTCCACTCCTCCGTAAGAGTAGATAGATGACGAAAATATGCAAAATTTTGACGGAATATACGCAAACTTTTGACGAAACACATGCTGTTTCAGCTCAAAAAAATATGTTAATTTTTACGACCGGAAATATGCAAAGTTTACGACGGAATGTATGCTAAATTCGAACTGAAAATGTGATGATTTTGATGAAAAATAAGTACTATTTTATACTTTGACGGCAATTTTTTGTGGAAAATCAGATCATTTTGAAGATATAGATTCTAATTTTGAATGCAAAGACAGTAATTTTGACGGAAAGTATACGTAAATTTTTGACAGAATTTTTTTCGATGCAAAACATGCTATGTTTTATCAAAGTTACGCTATTTTTGTCATATTTGTGCTAATTTTTGATGAAGCACAATGCTAATCTCTGACGGAGGATATGCTAATTATTGACGGAGAGCGCTTGTACTAATTCGCTCATTCGGACGGATATTCCCAAGCGAACAGCGAAACCACGAGGGCGGAAGTTCACGGAACGGAGCGAAACTTGGCACGCAGTTTTTGGCATAACGTTTATTACCTGTGATAGCCTCGAGGCTTTTGAACTGAAATCGATATTTCAGAAGAGGATTTCTATAGCTTGACAGCGCGCACAAGACAAGTAGAGTCAGTATTCTCCGCTGAGCGCAGTTGGTGGCAATAAGAATAAACTGCATCGCCTATAGATAGCGCACTATAACAGCGCAGATACTCCGTGCTTTGCGACGCAGAGACGGCTAATCGGATCAAGCTAGTCCAGGATATAGGTGTATGTTCGAAGTCTACTCCAATTACAACGATATATATGGAAGCAACGCATGAATTCCAGACTCAATAGCAATTAAAGGATCTTGCTTATACAACGCCGTGAAGTCTCACCCAGTATGTCTTCGCCTCGTTTAGCCTTTTTCATCCTTGTAGCGAGTCTACATCAAGTATTTACTTTGAGGAAAATTCTAGAAGCATACAAGCACCCGAAAGGTACGTTTATATTTGTTTACATCTCTTGTACATTGCATACTCCAGCTAATACTGCATTATTTCAAAAACGCCGGTTCACAGTTCTCGCTATTTCTATGCTTGATCTGGGAATGTCTTTATCCTCGCCGCTGTGTCTAGCAAAATTCTACAAGAGTGGTACTATATATTAACTTTACCAATACAGTACAATTCATAAAAAGCAACCCAAAAATACTTCACAGAAAAACGGCTGACAAGCAAGGGTTAAAACATTGCTTCAATTTAAAGAGCTTATGTAAGCTCATCTTCAGTATTTATTCAATGCTAAGCAATTGCCAAATTTCAAGAGTTCATGACCCACACTGGCCTCTTTAGATCTCTACAGGGATTGAGCCTTTGTAGTATGTTCGGTGAATGATGCCAAGAACTCTCAACTTATATTGTTTCAAGTTTAAGAGTCAGGAAAATCCTCCAATATCGCATAAGTATAAGTATGCAAATGACGCTAAAACGTTGACCTGGACAAATTTTTGTAAAATTTCCAGATATTCTAAGGCTATAATAATTTGTCCAACTATGCAGTTTTATGCCAAGCCATAAACTTGTTCAAAAAGTTATGAAATTATCTCTCAACTGACTTACAGTTCGCATCTATTTAGGCAGAAGCGTCTCAGGAATCGAAAGTTACGAATTTTTACTGCAACAAAATAAGTATTCTGCCGCTGAGATTTTAGTAAAAAATCTTAGACTATTTGACAGAAATTTCACTTTGGACTTCAAAAAGTTAAAAATAATGGATAGTACTGTTACCCTTTGGGAGAAAGATGATTGGAATGTGACTTGTTATTGGTCATGGGCGGGGCACAACGAGAGCTCATCTGTTGCAATTCTTAATAATTGCAACAACCAAATGGTAAGTGGAACATCAGAAAGCATAATTGATACAATTTAGAATAATTGAACATAGCTATAATTACTAAGCTATACAGTACTTTGCTCAATGTTCAGACCGTTGCATTGGAAAACAGAGGTCGGAGTCATGAGTTCGTCAGGGCGAATAACTTTTTCGTTTGCCTCAATGACGATAGCGAGGACGATAGCTCCTAAAAACTAACAATCCTACTGATACAACTGGTTCATTTTGAGCCCAGTTTAATGTTTTGATTTACAAGCGATTATAGTTTTGCACAGCTTGATGTCGATGATATCATGTTTTGTTTTGCTATGTACGTTACGGTGATTTATATGATATGACCAGTTACGCATACTTCCCCTTCTGGAGTATGTGATGGAGTAAATAAATACGTCTAAACATGTGTAAAATGCTGAACCGGAGACTGCTCACTCAATCAGAGTGCTCATTGCCATACGCCAAAAAATTCTTAGTCGGCGCTTAAATTCTGTGTATATTATATGTTTGTTTTTTTATATGTTTTCATAGCTCAATACAATAATGCTGTCATGACTGCAGCCACTTTTGCTCAACTATTTTTCTACAATAGCAGTTTTAGTAACTTCGTATTGAACCTCTCGGGAAAACGGTTTAATCATGTTCCAATGATCTAGTCTAAGCCGTCTGTTTTGAAATACGACTCTCTGCTTCACAAGGGCATGTCATTATTCTCATGAACATGACAGTCAAAAACTCCTATAGCTGCCAAAATCTGGGAACAACAATAATTTAAAGACAAAGGTCAAGTCTGAAAAAATGGCCTCAGACAAAAGTAATAATAATCTCTCACGATTCCGCTGCAATAATAATAACCGTACACTGTAGCCAGATAAGGAAAGCTTAATCTCATTTCGAGGTCACGGTTTCGTATCTACAGTACTTGTGTTAATCATACAATAACAGTAGAATTAGCTTACTAGCCAGTCAAGTGGAAAGGCATACTATTCACAAGCAATCGTGATAAATTTTAATCGTATTAAGACATCCTATCGCGTTAAACGCTGCGCTTTTGTCGCATTTCGCGCAAAACGATGCAGCTTATTTGCATAATACGCGGAAATGTACTTTGGCTAGAGAAACACAAGTTCTAAAATAGTTTTTCCCGTGCGTGTACTGTTTCAAGCGACGAAGTCTATTGTATAGTCTTGCACAGTATAGTATTATTTGTAATGGTCACCAAAGCTGAGCTCACAAAGCAATCTGCTCCTCATTAAATACATCATTAGCCTACATACCGACCTCTGCTGGAATGTGATAAGTGTTAGACTTGTCATGCTGTTTAATTTTTAAAGCACTCAGTCATGATCTATCAGTGCCAAATTGACCTATTCGTGCTGGTGGCCCACTGATTGATTTATCTGAACAGTACAATTAAAACTAAGCAATAGATATTCCGAAAATTGTTCATAAAAGTGAAATTTGCTCTACGTTTCGACTAGCTTGTAGTCGTCGTAGGGAGTGACATCAATGACTAGAATAAATTTTACAACATTTACAAGTTTGGAAGCAACCGTTGCTTTGTATTTTATAAAAGTGCTCAGCAGTGCTCGAGGTGAGGTCGAACTTCTCTAGGAAGTCGGAGGGACAATACCACATGCAAATATGAAAATAGAGTCTGTATTACAAAGTTTATTATCCCTTGACCAGGCAGTGTTGCACTTCTTTTTTCTACTTTGCCAACGCTCAACGATTTTACTCGTCAAGGACAGACCTCCCAGAAACCTTGCCCGGCAAGTTGACACAACAACTAAGGCCTAGGTCAAACGTCGCTCTTCTGATATGCCGAACCAAATGCAAACGAGCTCAGACAAAGACGTTTGGTCATTTGCATTAGGTTCGGTGCATGAGAAGAGCGACGCTTGACCTAGGCGTAACAAACCAAATTCTATATCAATCATAATTATTTCGAACTGCATGGTTCAAGAAATCGCAATATGGAGCGTGTAACCAGCAAACAATGACAACTAAGATCCCGAACTATACTGGTTTGGCTGTTCTTCAAACAAGACACCTTTGAGACAAATTCTACAGGCCCCAAACTGTGCAAGCATGCCTCCTGGAATTTCAGTCATTTTCTAACAAACCAACAGATGATTGTAAACAATTGTTAGCTACATTGAGACTGGATGACAAGTATTGTTGTTTTTACTAATGTACGGGCTTTAGCAAGTATGTGACGTAGAAATAGTAATTGATTACCACATTCGCATGAAACGTAATAGGTAATTAATATAATTAAGCCATACTTTAATGAATGTATTAAGACATACATTAATTAATGTATTAATGTATCAAGGCATACATTAATTAATGTATTAGCGCATTAATGTATTAAGGCAGTCGCACTCTTGCAGCTGGAGGTTTCTTGTCCAATAGCCGTGTTAAGTCAATAAACAAATTAAGAAATGTTGTAGCCAGTTTCTTAAAATGATAGCCTCACTATGAGCGGAGAAAAACTGCACCAGCCATGGTGGCTTTTAAACCTGTGACTTGAGGCTTGTCACTTTCATTTGATAAATTTTCAGTTATACTTCTTAGTTTTCTATTTTTTATTTACCTCCCACCGCCTGTGGCCCAGGCAGGTTGGTTCGAGGTAAAATGTAAAAAGAAGTTAATTTTTCCTGTAATTTTCTCCGCCACGAATCACAGTTTTGTTGCTTGTTTGCTTGTTTGCTTGTTTCATCGTTGGCCAGTATGTTGGCTTGGTTGGCTGCCTATTTGTTCACCTGCCTGTCTATCCTGTTTATCTCCAAGCGCAATATTACACAACAGATTTTACGATAGTTTACAAACGTGACGGCTACATGCAAAGGACTAACGGACTGAATTTTGGTAAAATTCGGCAGAGAATTCACTTGAAATCTATTTTGAAGACAAGTCTCAACGTTACAAGGCAATGAACGTTACAAGGCAATGATCATATAATTGTGCAATTATTTTCGTTATGATAAATGGTGGTATGCTAGTGAAAAGCAGTAGTGCAAATAATATTCAAATGCAAGCTAAATTTATATGTATAGTAAGTGTAATTCATGACAAGTATCAGTGTCATACTAAAACACGGGTGGAGGTATGCAGTCTACTCCAGTTTCGTTTGATCAATATCGTTGATTTTGCAAGATTTTGAAAAAAACTAACATATGTAGACCTCTAGGGAAGCACAAAGTGCAAATCACTGATTCAGTTGAATCATATACAATTCTAGACACAAAAATTACGGGAACACTTTTTTCTTAAGAAACCAGAACACTATAAGTTTGCACAAACAAACAACAGTACATTGCAAATAAATAATGGATTTCTTGATTCGAAAAGCATTTATAAAATTGTGAGAACAAAATCAGAGAAATGTCTTTCAATGTAAACTAATCTCGTAATATCATTACGTGAAGTGACGTAACGTCTTTAAACTGCCATTTTCTCTGAGACATGTAAGTAGTCTAAGAGTTGCAATTACGTATCAGCTGACAAATAGCGAACTCATAATGTATATCCCATAGAAAACATTTCATCAATTTCAAATCTACGTAATTTCTTTCCGAGTGTGCTTGAATGCTCGTGACGCAACAATGCATGGTATAGATTGACAACGATAGACGTTTACTTAAAAAGGTAAAAGTAAAAGAGTACAACTGAAAGGTTATGCAAACAATGTCGATAGCCAAATTATTACGAGACAAGTCGCACGAATTCTTGTACCGTGTAGCATGCTTTGCAATGGTCATAATCATTTATATGCGTCACTGATGCTCTGCCACTAAACGTTTCATTCAGAAAAGTATATTCTACACAATACAGGCTTAAATGTAATCTTTTTCTTAAACTAATCTTTTCATGGATCAATAGATTCACTTGTTGGCCGCTAATGATATCTGAAACTATCCACAGTGCTGAAAGATATCTTCACACATGCGCACAGAATAAATGTTGCTGCTTTTTGCAATGCATTAATTTGTATACAAATGTGGAGTCGACAGCTTTAATTAAAAGTAACAACTGCAGTGTTGCAGAAATTGCATCAAGTCTTATGAGAACTCATTTTCAATACTCGATTTCGGACTTTACTAGGAATTTCAAAGCCTTTGAGAATAAAAAAGATTTGCTTTCGGCTTGCCAATTCAAATTGCTTTTAGACTTTGTGAAGCTCTAGTCTTTTTTCGCGTACTCTAACTATTATTTATTCTACAGATTGCAATCATCCAAGAATCAAGAATCACATACCTAGTTGAACCAGAATCTCCGAGTGAAAAACAAGGACGCCACATTGCGTACAGAATCACATCAAATAAACAACCATGTGTCATACTAAAAGGTAAGACGACAAAAGGTGAATTCCAATAGAGGCTCGAGAATGAAGCTTATCCAAGTAATCATAACATGAAGCACAAACGTTTGTGCAGAGAGAGTAACCGCCTGTTTAAACCAAAGCAACAGGTTGGAACTTGGACCAATGGGAAGGGCCCAATGTTGCAATATTGCACTTTTGTAGGGCAAATTAAACAATTGCAGTCAGGCTTGTCGGGCAAGAAATATACTATAAAAAGTAGTTTACCTTTTCTTAAAGTCAATAGCGAATATAAAATTTTTAACTCGTTTTAGTACGTTAGAAACCTTAGTATAAATAGTGGTAACTGTTTAGGTCTATCGCGCTTGCATTTGGGCCATGCACTTTTTGGTTTTTGTCGTTTGGCAAAATTTGCCTGTACCCCCCCCTGAACGGAAACCCAAGTTACGGCTCTGACTGCATCGGTGTTGGATCAAGTTTGATTTCATTCAAACGCTCGGTCCAGAAATGTTGTGTTTATGTTGAATCCATTTAGGCAGGACTTTAACTCATTTTAATTATGTAGATATGTACAGTAAGCTAGTGTCCAAGTAGTATATCCAGTGCAATTACATTGAGTTAGATTTACTGCAAAATATTGATACGGAAAGATTACTGCTCTGGAATACAAGGCACCTCTATTACAGTTAATTATGCGGAACGAATTTCATTGGGCCAAAAGGAAATGCTGGGAAATAGCCAGTTAAAACAAATGATCTGAAAACGTTTGCAAAGTCAATGTTCTATATTGCTTTTCAGTTTGTACACTTCTCCGTTCGAACTTGAAAAACCGCTTTCATGAAGTGCACGAGATATTTATGAACCCAAAACAAAAGATTTTTGCACCTTCATGTACTTGCACATGTGACATGTCAAGTTAAATTACATCACATAGACCACGGTTACTGCAACTGTATTCCTCAGGGTCTATTCTAACGAAATTTCAGTACTTTTGCGTTCAGTACTGCACACTTTTTCTTCAATACTGCACAAAGTGTGCAATACTAAACACTAAAATAGGCCCTGGTATTACTAATCCTATCTAAGCATATCGAAAGTTTGCTTGGCTTCCATAGACTATGAAATAGGGTCTGAAAATGACGGAAAAACTCCCTAATAAGAAATTTATCAATTGCCCTTAGGCTATAGACAAAAGCAAACAAATCAATCCAAATTATTTTAAATAAATCTTCTGCCATACTGGTAGGCGCGTCTGAAGGTTAAGAGGCTTAGAAATGAACTTTTTTTCTATCACTCATCTCGTGTAGGGCTCTTACGCTAACATATGCAATTGTTACGGCGATCAACAATTAATGCGTTTAAGTTGTTGACTTAATGAGTGACCGCCCTAATCAAGGGCAAATATCACAACAGATTAAGTATGTAAAGGAGAGATTGGAATCATTGAGATTTAGAAAATGTAGCTACCTGTTTTTACGTTGCGTTTTCGATTCAGTTGGCAAATGAGTTTCTGTGTATCGTCATGTGAGTGACAGTAACAAATGGGTACAATGTATGTCTGTGATCCTAATATTAACTTTAATTGATTATATTCTACAAACTTTCTCCCAAAAGAACTAGTTTGTTCCATTTGCAAGATTTTTAATGTCCTATAAATTTTAACCAAACCATTCTTAGTTTATGCTCGTTACATGAAGACAACCAATTTCGCTGGACCTGATCCTAACCCTAATTCTAAACATTAACTATTTCACTTGCTCATATATCAAGAAGAGCCCAGTTGTTCTCTGTTTGGGAATTTCAGAGATGTCGAAAATCATTTTTACATTGGTAGGCACACGCAGGCACGCAGCACAAGCCCTAGTGTAGTTCTTAAAGATCTTTTTGTACAGGCGTATTCATATAGGAAAACGAATCACATGATTGAAATTAAGAAAAACTTCAAAGTTATATTTCAAAAGGAAGAGTGCGAATAGGTCTAGGTTGCGCGGAGTGGTTTAGTCATACAGCCAGAGCTGGGTAATTAGCATATTTCGCGTCCAGTCTCACTCAATAAAGATTACAACGGTTATTACCGAGATTATAGAGCTTGAGGCTGCTGTTTTGAAATAGATGAAATTATGATCTTTTATGGTGTTTAGGATGCACTTTGTAATGTTATATAGCCATCTTTCAAAACCTCAAGTAGTTACAGAATGCAGATGCTATAGCCTAATTTATAATAACCTTTTTAGGTTTTTTTCACATTCAAAGTTAGCCGAAAAATGTTTATAAAATACTGGACTTTCCAAAACAGCAAAAATTGTCGGCAATAGTGCATGGTCAAATATTACGGAAAACAGGGATAAGCAAATCTATTTCATGAACATCTGGTCAGCATGTTTACATCACTACTTAGCTACAAACAAAGCTAAATAAGCACAAAGTTTATTTGTGTTTCAGTAATTCTTAAAACAAACGGTTGAAAGCGCCATTTGAATTGACAGGAAGTGCAATGAACCAGTCATGAACTTCGAAATATTCTTTTGCTGCAGTTGGTCTCCTTTCTCGCAATCTGAATATTGAAAGACTCGCAATGATTGAGTACTTTTCTCTGCAAGCACGTATCGTAGCTAGCTATATATAAAACAAGTCATCAAATGAACAAACAAAAAAACAAAACAAATCAACGAACGACGACAACAACCTTCCCAAACCTTCCCAAACAAAACAAAACAAACCTTCCCAAACAAAAAATTACCTTCCCAAAGAGGTAGCAAAATGTATGATTTTTAAATTTTCGTTCTAAATGTTCGTCATCTCTGAAATTCCCAAACAGAGAACATCTGGGCTCTTCTTTATATATAAGCAAGTGAAATATAGTTACTGTTTAGAATTGGGGTTAGGATCAGGTCGAGCGAAATTGGTTGTCTTCACGTAACGGACATAAACGGTTTGGTTAAAATTTATAAGGCATAAAAAATCTTGAAAATGGAACAAACTAGTTCTTTTGGGAGAAAGTTCGTAAAATGTAATCAATCAATTAAAGTTGATAGTAGGATCACAGACATGCATTCTAGTTGGAACGAGTAGGAACAAATCGTTCACAAAGTTGTTAGTTTGCGTATCATTAGGAAAATTTGCTCGGTTAATCAATAAATTGATGAAGTCATGCATTTTACCCTAGCACCAGAACAACGAGAAACATTCAATGAAGTTCAATATAAGAAAAGACACAGCAGGTCTATAAAATCATCGCCAACGATTGAAGTGCTAGTTGTAGCCGATGAATCAATGGTGAAATTTCACGGAAATGAAACCGTCAGAGAATATGTACTAACTATAATGGCCAAGGTAAGATACTAAAGCACATAAAATAAAGACTACTAGCTGGAACAGAAATTTTTGATGATCGAAATGATGACGTTCATCAGATCTACATCAATCATGACGATGTAGATCATAGTGACGTAGCTCATGATGGCGTCATCATAATAATGTTTTAATGATGACGTTGACCATGACGACAATGCTGATCATGATGACGTATATTTTAATGACGTCGGATACGTTGACGTAGATCATAATCAAATACATTGTCATGACTTTGGTCTAAGAGAACTCGACTCACCCTTTGTAGAAGCCTTTAGTTCCTGAACATAAAAGAATATGTTGATATTTCCTGAACTAAATAATTAAAAATAAGTAATTAATGGGTATCACCAAAGCTATAGATTAATCAAGAAAATCAAACATTTAACTGAATTTTATTGATAGGTTCGAAAAATATTTCGTAGCATTAATGTTGGAGTACGCGTGAACTTGGTCGTCTCAAATTTGATCATCTTAACTGGGAAAGAGGTACTGGTTTAATAAAACTTTGTGTTTTAACTGGCAAAAATTTCAACTAAATGTTTCACACAGTTGGGCACTCGTTGATGTCACCAGAATCCTTTGCGGTCTTAAGTCGTTTAAAGGGACAATTGATAAGTTTTGCTGGAAAAGAGCATTAAAGTAAATATGATTAATTTTCTGCTTGACAACGTTGCTTTCTTGAAAAAGCAATGTCTCCTCACTGGTATTTCATCACAAAAGATTCTTTGCGCAAGAATCTACGGTAAACTTGACATTCTGCTGTCTTTTCTGTTATGGCGAGACAAAAATTACCTTAACGTTGCAGGTATTTAGAATTTGTTTTTATGTGATTATTAGAAAAATCTGTCAATCGGCCACAATGCTGATAAAACGATGAAAAGTTTCTGTCATTGGCAAAGTGATCAAAATAATGGCGGGAAAACCAATCATGACGTTGCATTACTACTCACGAGGTATGCAGCCTGTGCGTAGGCTAAACTGCTCCTGATTGCAGAATCTATTATGCAAGATATTCAAGCGCAGTATTTTTTATCCAGACTCAATATCTGTTCTGACAAAGACGAACCTTGTAGCACAGTGGGTAAGAAAACTATCAGTCTCGGACTGCACATGTGCAGTGTGAGGCCACTCCGCCATAACAATGAATAATATCGTATATTTCATGTAGTAATAGTCTTTTAAAATGGGAAGGCTCATCTCAAACAACGCCTTCTTATCGAAAACTAATTAGAATCTGATTAGACTACTTGATTCATGAATAAGTTTGTCAAGAGTGACGAAGGCCTATACTTGTGCTTGATAAGTTTAATATCCACTGCTTGTTTATTTTTCCAACACGACAAAACACTTATCTTTTTTGCATTGTTAATTACTTGATAAACAACTAGATTATCAGACTATTACGTCCTTTCATAATTAGAACAACAATCTATATTGATACTTAACTAATTGCCTATAGAATGTCGTCCCGATTTGTAACCAGTTGCGTGAGAAAAACAAACCATATATAAGTAGACTGTTTCTAAATCATTCTTATCTATATTGATGTTAAGGAATGGCTTATATTTCTGGGATGTGTCAATCTCAACGACGATGTAGTGTCGCGGAGGATACTGGACTTGATGTCGCTCTTACGATAGCACACGAACTTGGACATAAGTATGTTGAAACAGTTTGTCGTCTTTAAATTGCGCAAATAGTGTCCAGATAATATATGAGTTTATAGAAATCTCAATCATAATTCACATCGTAATTCATAAATCAGTCAAGACAGTTTTATTTGGTTGCATGTTGATACTCGATATCCGACGAAGAAATCCGAAGCCTGGAGCCAGGTCAAAATGACGCCAGTCTTGGGACTAGATCAAAATGATTTTACACCTAGCTTAAGAATGGATCAAAATAAAATTCCAAATGGAAGAAATTTTCAGGTTCTCGCAGCAAATTGAAGGCTCCTCAGTCATAAAAATCCGACGTAAAGTCGGAACTTGAACTTGATGTGAACTATGAAAGCTGTTTTTGCCACTATCCTCATGAAATATAAATGAGAATGAGATAACTCATTTACAAAATGAGCAACCGTAGTCTGCAAAAATTTTTTTGAAAAAAAAAAGATTTTGAGGTAAAAAATTGAGGAAAACTGCATGCAATGCAAATCAGTTCTAGCAACATTGAGAAAATGAAAAAAGTTGAGATTCGTATCAGAAGATACTACACTTATGAAAACCTACGTCTTTTGGATTTTCACAAATATTATAGTAAATACCATTCTGTTTTGTCTTCTTCAAGTCTAGGTATCCGCCATGATGGTTATGGAAACGAGTGTGCTGACCAGACACGTGACATCCCGCACATCATGGCGTCTATGACACTCAAAGCTAATAAACGAGGTTTATCTCAGTGGTCAAAATGCAGCAAGAGAATGCTGAAAAATTATCTCAGGTAATTCTCCCCCCCCCCCCCGTAGAGCGACAGAACCCGCTGATTCGAAATCGCAGTTCCTAAAGCCCTGGGCAAACTAGGAAACATTGTTGCGGAAACATTTCTGATTCGCGATGTTTCCTCACATGTTTCCCTGTTTGCCCACCTGTGGAAACATTGTTTCGGAAACAAAATTTGCTTCCCGGGAAGCAATAATGTTTCCTATCAAATTCAGAAACATTTCATGTTTCCCAAGTGCGATATTTGTTGCGGAAACATTGTTTCCCAGTGTTTGCCCACCTTGGGAAACATGGCGAAACATTGGCAGGAAACAATGTTTCCGCAACAATGTTTCCTAGTTTGCCCAGGGCTTAATGGTTAATCCGAATGGACCAGAATCACGTTCAATGACCATTTGATTCGGGCGCGAAATATGAGGACGTTATCGAATTACTCTTGGTCCAGTCAAAGAATTAACTATGGTTACGCACTAATCTTTGACAAGCCATTCATTTTTCGGACGCAGTCTGCTGTACTGGAACACTTACATCAATGAACTCTATACTGGACTGAGGGAATAACATTTTCTCTGTGTTTCACGATGTCTTCCTGTTTCGTCCTGTGCTTCTCCAAATGTTTGTCGTTTTAGTGGGATGTACGCCTTTGTAGTACACTTACGCCAACAATTTTTAACCTGACTATTCCCAATTATTTTCACTTATTTACAACTTTCAGATTTTATTCCGTAGTATTCCTCTCATTACTAGAGAGATTTGGATTTTGTCCGCATTACTGTTACCACTACTTTTCGCTGGTTAAACTCGTATTAGTTAGAATAATCACTGACTAAATGATACGCATCTCTTTGGTTTGGTTAGTTATACTTCATCTTAGTGGTATTGCTAATGGAAGTGGATTCTGAACCTCACTTTTTTCCACAGAAAGACAGACAAAGTGACTGACTGACAGACAGACAGGCAAACTGACAAACTGTCTGTCGTTTTGCGTTAAATTCTAATCTGATTAACTTCTCCGATTTTACGATCTCTCCGTCATCTTTTTCCTACAAGTTCGTCCTAATAGTTTCGCCCACATCGAACTACATTCTCTCCATGCCAAATTTCGGCTGCCACTTTGACCCCAGCGAATATACTAACACACACTGAGCATGTCCACTATTCCAGTATCTTGACTTCTGGTCCGTTCAATACCTTCCGATTACGTTCCGTTGTATGTTTCTATCTCACTCTTTGTTTTACGATTGTACACAGTTTGAGAGTTACCTTTTTAAATCCATGTCAAGTTACCTTTCATAAAGGCGGTTTTCCACTACGCGAATTTGTTCGAGGGAAAAATAAATCTAGCGACATGATTGGCTTGCTTTCGACTTTTCCGCGGAGAATTATTTTGCTAGCCAATCACGTTGCTAGATTTCTTTTTCGCTCGAAAAATTCCGCCCAGTGGAAAACGGCCTTAACACAATCTTTTTCTCTAGAACTTCAAGTAGTTGGTGTTTACGAGATACCCGAAGTAAAACGACTGTTCCTCTTCCAAACACTTTGCCTGGTGTAACATTCAGCGCTGACGATCAGTGCAAACACCAGTATGGCAACCTTGCTAGACAATGCAAGAGAAACATAGTACGTGAAGTAATTCGATAAAAAGGTCTACGTTTCTCCTGCTAACAAATGTAGAAAAGAGAAAGAGTAGATAAGTGGTAAATGCAATAAGCCAATCAACTACCGAGGCTCTACTTAGAAATGGAAAACTCATTTGTCAATAAATACTAGAGAAGGAAAAATTGTCTGCGAAGTCTTGTCCATGTAAGAATTCAACAGAAGAATCTACTCGCAAAAATTTCCGTTCATTTTAAAGTTCTAGTCGGGAAAGTAAGACTGAGGACTCCGCCTGTTATCAGTTTCATAGTACGACGACTATTCTGTCTACTGATACGAATTCGGCTAACGTAGCCGACATTACCCAACATTTTAAGAGCAAATATCAAAGATGGTGAACAGAACGAACTCGTGACATTCTGCTGATGGTTGATATAGCATCATATTATTGTTCTCTATGTTTTTTTAATGAGAGCATTCATTTCTTTTATATAGCGTCGTTTATGTCAAGAGCTATGGTGTGAAATAGAAGGAGAGCATTTCTGTCGAACGAAGTTGAGTCCAGCAGCATTTGGTACAAAGTGTGGTGAAGATAAGGTATATGCAGGTATCTACATATTATATAGCACAGGGACTAGGAGGACAACGCTATACTCTATACGCTACGAAGAAATGGAAGAACTGTAGAGAAAAATACGTATTTGCCATTTCATGCAACGTAAAGACGGACTACTTTATGATCGTTTCTTAGTGGTGTATGTACGGAGATTGCGTGAACAGCACATCAGTTTTGATAAAACGAGATGGAGGATGGAGCGCATGGGGGCGTTGGGGCGAGTGTTCCAGATCATGTGGTACAGGTGTTTCGACCAATCGTAGGGAGTGCAGCAACCCAAAGTAAGACGTCATAGTTAACGCTGTTCTTAGCAGTGTCAGTCACTTCTGTCACTCTTATTATCTGATTCTATGATTATCTTTTCAGACCGAAAAATGGTGGGAGGTATTGTCTTGGCCAAAGAGAAAGATATCGATTGTGTAATCAAGAGGTAAAATTTGCTAATCATGACAATATTGTTGAATTCAAAGGCTCTCGCAGTCTTTGAGAAAGCAAAGTCTTCTTTGTTGACTCCTGCGACAATGGATCGGACAACATCGCCGATACATTACGACACAAAAAGATCGTACAAACCCAAACAACTTCGCGTAAACGTTTTCGAAATCTCGCTGTTTAGGAGTGTCCAGAAGCTTCCAAAGAAATTCGAACAGATCAATGCGAATCTTTCAACAATAAAATTTACAAGGAAAAATTGTACAGTTGGAAACCATTGCACAGCAAACGTAAGTAGAAAATTATTTCATGGTAGAGTAGAACCTTGCCACACGACCAACGCGTTGACATTTAATACGCTTCTTGACCCAATGGTGATCTGGCTACCGGAGTGTGCAACGGTAGTGTATGTGCACTCTGACAAGAATATTGCAATACAAGCATCAGTTTGAGGATACACCACGTATATTTACTATTGCAAAGCTTTCGGTCCGTTAACGCGGACCTTCATCAGTGCAACAAATCTTAAAAATATTGCAACCATGGATATTCAAGAATGTTTTTTGTAGACAAGCCATGCGCTCTATTTTGTACACCAACAACAGAAGAACGATTTTCAGTGCAATTCTCGTCTAAAGTTATTGATGGAACACCATGCATGCCTGGGGCGAGTGATCTATGCGTGGATGGCAAATGTCACGTGAGTTATTTAGTTGGTAATAACGAAATAAAATGTATTTCCTGGACTTCTGTGTTTCTATCTCAATGTCCTCATGTTTCGCCCATGAATCAATACTCTTATCACCTGATCCGAATTCCGTCCAAATTCTAATCATTTAATTGCAACCAAGATTCGTAATGCATGCGGAAACATGAAAAAATAACGGTCAATATGCTCCTGTTTCGCGCACGAATACGTTTTCCTTTGATCCTGATCGGAATCTTGATATTAGCAATTCGAAGTCGTGAGCGACCACCTTTGTCGGTGGTTTTTCTTTCCCAGAAGGATTTGATTGCATTTACAAGAACATGTAAAAACGAAATGCATACTTTTGTTTAGCATTCCACTTACTTGCTTTTTCCACCCACTTGATTGATCAACTACTTTACAACAAAAACATTTCTGTTCTCCCAGAGAGTTGGTTGTGACAAGAAAATTGGATCTGACGCAAAGGAAGATATTTGTGGAGTTTGCAGAGGAAATGGAACAACTTGTCGAGCAATTGAAGGAAGTTTTAATCAAGTTCAAGGATCAGGTATACGCATCTTTCTCGAAACTCTAGGGAGTTTTCAATATTCATCCTCATCATAGTACTTCGCTTCCATTCTTTCTTATTTCCCCCGCAAACGTCTCACTTTTATTGACTCTAACTCGTCAAATGCTACGTCCGTCGTTATCTCCATCTCCAGAGAAAAGTTTGAGTATATTTAGCCGATGGTTCAATAGTTATAACTATATTCCATAGTTACAACTTACAAGATCTTCTAGGGAACCTTGTATCCGTTTCAAATTCTACGTCCGTCGCTATCTCCATCTCCAAACAAAAGTTTGAGTATATATTTAGCCGATAGTTCAATAGTTATAGCTGTATTGTATAGTTACAAGATCTTATAGGGAACCTTGTATCCGTTTGCTCGAGGGCCTCGCAACCGACGGGATCCTGAATTTTGATTTTAAATGCCACAAAACGTTAGACACCATTCCCAACTCTATTACAAAGAATCACAATTATTATATCAGTTAGAACAGGGAGGTTAATTTGCCAAACACTCCTAAGCCAACATTGACTGAAAAACTAAACTTGGAACTGATTAGTAGATGTGTGAGTTACGTGCAAAGGCATGCATCACTATAAGGAAAACTATTGACAGCAATGGCTACACAAGGATATAGTTAGTTTACAAAGGCGTAATCTAATGACTATGACTAAAGCAAAATAAAAGTTCATGTTTCGTGAAGATTTATTCAATTGTTTTAGGCTACGTTGAAGTGGCGGTTATCCCTGTTGGTGCTCGCAATATTCAAGTTATGGAGACCAAACCGTGTACAAGCTTCCTAGGTAATCTTTCATCCAATCTATAGTATTCACTATGGTGAATACTAACTTTCTAACATGAAACATGCTTGTGAATATTCCACAAAATAACTTTGATATTAAGCTCGTTTTCGCTTTTGAAGTTTTGTCGAGAACGATTCGCTTAATTTGTTGCTTTGAACAACTTTCTAAGGACTATATATTGCATCTGATAGAGTTCAATCAACCCTTTCCCGGCGAATGAAATTATCTAGCTTCATACAAAGTAAAAATTAGTTGGCATACGGCAACACTGCCCGTTGATGAATACTGTAAAATAGCCACTTTTGGTAACATATGTTTTCAAAGATTTTTCTTTCGAACTTCGCTTTACAGCTTTGAAAGGCAGCTATGACACTTACTACGTGAATGGCAACTGGAAAATTCAACTTCCTGGTCAGGTTGACGTCGAGGGAACAAAAGTCATTTACGATCGCAAAGGAACATGGGAAAGACTGGTTGCAAAAGGTCCAACCAAGGAACCACTTCATGTCATGGTATAATGACGTCTCATATCATTCTCTGCTTTGATTCCGAATGCATTCAGCCACTCATATTGACTATGTCAAATGAACAGACTCTGTCATCGAATAAATTGGATGGTATAGAAATATTTTGTTTGTGGTAGAAGGTGGTTGCCTATAAGCAGGCTCAACGTAAAAGTTTCAAGTAAACTTTTCAATCAACCTTAGGAATACCCAATATTTCCTACAAATTTAGTCTGGGGGATAAAAAAAGTTTTGAAGCTACGGACATACAGAAACCGTCTCAAAAAACTGCACTTTATTTCCGTAAATATTTTTGAAGAACGTGATGAAAGGCGTCTGAACTGCCCCAACTCAATTCTCCTGCAATTTTCTCCTTTGTCTACGTTATTTACAATTCCCCTCGTGTAACAGGTTCTTTACCACGGTTATAATCTTGGCATCAAGTACAAGTATTCTGTTCCATTGCCAAACAAATCACAAGAAATGAGCGAAGATTCTGTATCCAAGCAATCGCCGAGTCGGAAAAAAGTCAATTATGGTTGGGTAAGAAGAGGATGGGAGAAATGCAGTGTCGTTTGTGGAAATGGTAAATACACATGCTGACTGCATGACTGGTTTGACTAACCAGCCAGTCCCATAGCAAAATTAATTCGCAATCAAATATAGATCGACCAATAACATATGGTCTTTGTTTACATTCAGTCTTTACATCTTGTTATTGATTTGGTATAATAAAAATGTTGTCCAATTTAGGTGTTCAAAAAAGTCGTAGAGAAGAATGCGTAAGTTTTCTGAACGGAAAATTTGAAGTCGTCAACGAAGTGCACTGTCGTCACGCCAAGAAACCGAAGCGAGATGTTCGTGTTTGTAACGAACATCCGTGCCCAATATGGTGAGTGACTTAGATTGATTCAGAGCCTGCGGATGAACTTTTGGTGGAGATCAATGTTCACTTTCATTTGTACATTCCTCCGCTTTGATTTCTGTTGTTTGAGATGATTTTGACAGGAAATTAAGATTCATTTGCCAATCGAAACTTTTGAAACACACTGAACGCCATACTGTATAAACGATAAGTGATAAACCACACACTTGCTCCCAGTCCTGTGTGCTTTAATGAGCATGAGTTCTCAACACCATTAAGTGACCGATAGGTTCCGACAGGTATGAACCAGTGGCGTGAACTTGTGGCTATCACCATCCGACTCTGCAGCGGGTTTTTTATCACAGCACTGTCACTACTTTGAACCAAGTCTCAAAACTCACTTTAAACAACATTTTCGTGCGGTTTCTTCTTGTTTTTCGTCTTGCACAAGTGATATTTCAGTCGTTGTCCTACCATTTGTAAATTTAAACACATCCTTTTAAAAGCTCTTTCGTCCCAGTTTGATATACAAGGGAATTCAAATTTAAAAAGGAAGAAATGGAAAAATTTATCGATGTTTAAACCATACTTTTCGGCGCCATTTTGACAAAGACACTGGGGCAACCTGCAAAATCTTATTTCAAGTAAGGCCCGGTTTACACTGGCAAAGTTTCTGTGATAAAAGTGGGAATTTCAAACAGGTAAATCCTAAGTTTTGAAAGATTTGCTAAAAACATTTAAGAGAACTAATACAGTACTCAACAATGAACTACTTCACTCTGATATTTCTTACAAATTCTTCAGAACATAGAATTTCCCGGCGAAAAATTCCTAC
>JAODVM010366236.1:0-27556 GCA_025400095.1 Phenganax marumi
TGGGTGCCTTGCATGGGACCTTTTATAAGAGTCCCGTTCGTACCTTACCTTTTTGGATCTACTTTTATAGCTAGGCTATCTCACGTTATCTCCTTTGTTCTAATGTATGCGTATTATAGATCCAATAAATTTGTTAAACTATTCGCTAAAATCCTCGAGAAAATGACGTCATTTTTTCTACCGATTACCCGTTGCCCTCGCGGTAGGCAATCGTAACCTCTCTATTGTAAAGCTTTCGGTCCGCTAACCCGGACCTTCATCAGTGCAACTGTCTTTATTACTTCAAAGCTTTCGGTCCGTTCACCCGGACCATTCATCAGTGCAACTAATGAGGTACAGTTGCACTGATGAAGGTCCGGGTTAACGGACCGTAAGCTTTGTAATAATAAATACACGTGGTGTACCCTCAAACTTATAATCATATTGCTGTTTTCACCACGCTCCTTGCTGAAAAAAGAGAATATGTCTTCTCAGACTACTCTCATGCCTTCTCAGACTACTTTCGTGCGTGTCGATTTGTTATCAAAATTAACATTTTAAAGCTGGAATATAGTTATAAAAAAATTTAATTCGCATTAATCCTTGATATCTTTTTCTAATTAAAAAATGCGAAGATTCTTCCACCGAGACTCCAGTCACCCAGTTCTTGAAATGAAAATGGGGCACGCCTGTAGGCTAAATTCTCACAGCGCAAGCGCCATTGAAATATCGATTGATATGACTACAAAAAGTTGGAAATCGCATAAACGGCGCTGCGCTTTTATCCAAGGAGCAATAGAGTAGACTGTGGCAAGTCATGACATGACACCCACGCGTTCTTAAAGTGCCTTCCTTGTGTTAACACATGCGAACATTCGCCCGAAGCATGGACCTAGCCGCCTATATATAACCAGCCCACGCATGAACATTGGTCCCTCGTGTGTCACTCGCGCGTGAAGAAAATCCACGAGGAATATATATAACTGTTTTACGCATTTCTGCTCCCGATTCAAAAAACCTGAAATTTTCAATAAGGCAAACAAATATGCATCGTAGCCCATTTAGACAACTTTAATCTTCCAATTGACCATTGTTCATTCATGAATAGTCAGTAATTCATCGTCTGTTACAGTATCAACTCCAAAGAAATCGTTTTCTACATTCGACTGTCCTTTATCGACAGCAAACTCTTGGAAAGAGTCAGCATTCGTAGAAACTGGAGCTGACTCTTTTTCAACCTTACCAGCATCGGAAACTTCGCTCGCAGAGTAATTATCAAACGTATTTAGATGAACATTTATACCTTCGTAACTCGAAGTCAGACCACTGTTCAGTACCTCATGAACTTCAAAAAAATCTAATCTTGCATCATAACTCGTGGAAGTCGAAGTAGATGTAGAAACATTAGCTGGTGTACTCACATTGGTAGGTTCGTTAAGTATCCCAGTTGTTGGTTTAGTGTTACCTTGGATATTTTTGGTAGTTCCTTGAGATTTCTTTGGCTTTGAATATGTGCCTAAAATAAATGGAAAATCGATCATTTGAAGGTCCAGTAAACTGTTAGGATTTGGCTGCAAGTTCATTGCACAATATATGATAAAAAATAGAATAAAAATATTCTCACCGAACCAAAACATTTTTACCATTACACGAATAAAAACATTCCTGGTTTTATATAATAACAAAGTAGATTTTTGCGTTTGAAGTAGAATTAAATACAGAAATATAACTGAATGCCGTATTTTCATTAAATTCCATTTACCTCATCATGGTAATCAGTTTAAAATAAACGACGATCACTCTATGAGCAGCATTTGGACGGATTGGATTGTTTGAAAACTGGAAAAATGCGGCAATGGAACATAACGGATAGTACTTACGCTCAGACAGCGCAATGGTACGTATTCTATTGCATTCTTAGGAAATAGCTTTTTATTACAATATGACGTGACCATAAAAAGCCAATAGAACGACTGCAATTTAATAAGGTATTATATAATATCTACTTTTCTCATCACTTGACTTCGGTCTTCTTTCCTTCAGTTGTTTCAGGTAAGATTCAGACGACTGAAAACCTTCAGGGTAGTCTATTGAAAACACAAGGAACCTTTGCAGCTTGTATATTTTAAAAAATCGTCCCGTTTTTAGGATGAGCATGCAGTATTTTGTTGGCCTTACTGGATGCGGGGCAGTTAAACGATATGAAATTAACAGACTGCTTTGCACGCACAGTTTCAAACTCCAAACAAGTTGGACAATGCGTTGGTGAAAGTGAGTGCTTCTTTTTGTTCAGCACACTATGGGCAATTTGCCTTATATAGACAAAAGCTTGAATGAGGCAAATCCATCATCACAGATGGAAAGAGCTTCTTGACTTCAGTAAAACTGCTGTGATGCAAAATGTTCTAAAATGTGAAAAACATAGTCTTGCGAAGTTTGTAAATTTTGTATTATTTTTGTATTACGGGCGAAAGTTGCGACCAGTTTTGAGCCGAAAATGGTAGCATTTTCTGCATGTAATACAAAATATAAAAAATTGGGAAACTTCGCAGGGCCATAGATTTTCCACTTATTTTAACACTTCGCAACCAAACTTTGCAAGTTTACTTAATTTAAGATGTGCTTTCTTGCTGTGGTGATAGATTCTACGCTTTCATCTAATTCAATACTCGATTGTAAATTATTTAGCACCTTGATCTAGCAGATCTCCTTTTAAACATATTAATCAACTTTTACCCTGAAATACACTATGAATGAGTTAAGCACGACAGCAAAACGCCGTGCGTTACACTGCGGTTCAAGGGACAATGTGCTGGTAGGTGCAAGGACTTGTCAAGCAAATGTCAAACACAACATCTGTGAGAAAAATTCACAAACACCAAACCTCGACAAATGTTGATAATTTGGCCCCATAAAGAATTTTCTGACAAAATTTTTTCACATCCAACAATACAAAGATGCCTAAATTATAGTAAAATAAAAAATAATATCTCTTCAAATGCAAATACTATATATACGAAGACTGGCACACTCTAGAGCAAGCGTCGCGAACACGTCATGTCATTCGAGACTAAAAAAAGCTAAGGTGGAGGACATTTGACGTATTCATGTATCTCAAATATTCATTGATATTTTTGTGGCGCGTGACAAAAATGGCAAGCAATAAGACAAGAAAGAAATTGACTGCGTATATATAAAAAATTGACTGTGAATATAAAAACCCTAGACTGTCGAAGAGATGAACTATGTCGGCGATTCATCAACTCGACGCGAAAAGAAACGTGTAAAAACAGTCCACTTTATAACTTTATGAATTCTCTTACTACTATTGAAGAACACAAGTACTTCTTACGAAATTCAAATAGCAGTAGAACCTTCTTCAGAATTTTTACTGAACGTTTTAGCAATTTTATCACCATTAAATATACGTAAATCATCCTTGTAGTTAATATTAAGGCTTCGCTTTATTTAATGATATTACTACACTCTATATATTAAGATTTTAATACCTTTTAGCTTTTAGCTGTAACTTACGTTAGAGTAGAAACAACTGTGTAATTCAGTTTTTCTTACAGCAAAACAGTTCATTAATAAACGATTAATAATAAAATAATATAAGTTTCCAAAAAGTAAGCGACAGGTATACGTTTAAACTGAAAACAAAGCTTTTTTCCCCAATATATTCTTGAATTTTTTACTCGTCATATTAACGATTCTCTGAATCAAATAATAAACAAATTACTTCATCGTTGGTTCGCTTGTACGATTTTTATAATGCACTCGTTGTGAAAAATTGCAAAACTCGTTCGCTATTCGCTGGCTCGTTCGTTTGCAATTCTTTACAACTCGTGCATAAAAATTGTACGCTCTCACCAATCATGAAGTAATCTCCATTTATCACAGGCATGCTCCTGCTCGTTTCTTTCAAGAGCTGCTTGTACTTTATTTCTCGCACACCAGGAATTTTTGTCATAACTCACAAAGAATTGCAAAGTTGTTAGTTATTTGGTCTTCTGACACGAATAAAAAAAATATCGCAAATGTTCCCACCAAATTAGCATGTTTTAATCAAGGAATGTACCTATCACACAAGGTATTACGTTCGTGCCACATGCGCTATATATAGTGTCGGCCGGGCTCCAACTTAATATATCAGTACCTTTTGGCTCTTGTCAAGGCAACGTTGGTTCGCCTATGGTATTGATTATGAAAAAAATTTAAAGTAAGGTACAGACTACGGGAGAAACTATAAATTGCTACTTTGCTATGTATGGTGAGCAACTTTTACCTTTCGCAGTCAATAAATCCGATGTGTCTGGTCCTGACACACGAAAGAATAATGACATCTTTTTCACCGCCTTGAAACGCGTCGACAGTCGAAATCTATAGCGACAGTATTTATACAATATTGATTAATACAGCTTTACTGCATCAATTGTTCATTACCAAGGGCCGGTTGTTCGAAGCGCGTTTAGCTTAAATGGTGGATAAGTACGAAAGAGAAACCATATTTGAAAGTTCCTTAACTGACTACAATAGTTATGTGCTTTCCAATTGTTTTACTACAAAAGATTTGATTTCAAAGATTTACAAATTATGCGGAAGTGTGCTGGCATTCTGACTTATCCACCGTTTAAGCTAAACGGGCTTCGAACAACCGGCACCAGAACTACATTATAAAGACATCCTTATAGACTGTTTGCCATTTCAGCCGTACCGTCACGTAACCCATAACGTAACCTACTGTGCCAGGGTGACCAGATGTTTTCCAGAGTTTTTTTTACCGAAATCGAGTTGAATTTTTACTAAATTAACGATAGTTTTACTAAATGTCTGTTTTCCAATTAGAACAATACGACACGGCGCTGGTTTCGTTACAGTGGTAGAAAAAGTAGGGGTGGATTTGACCAGAAATTTAACCTGAAAAAGTTGTTGCTTTAATGAACTATGCTTCAAATTGGTGGGTTTTGCAGGTTAAAATGCGATTCAGCGTGCCTTTTTGAGGCATAGCGATTCTGTCCATCAATTGGTACTTCTTATTACCCAAGACACATGACTTTTCAAAGTATTTCGCCAAATTAATTACTAAATCTTCAGAATCTGTACAATTTTACCAAAATATTCCCCCAAAAGAATTCATTACTAAAGGAATACCAAATGTTTTCCGTGCAGGATTGCGTGATCTTTGCACGCGGGATGTTGCGAGAGTTTCAGAAATCGTAAAAATACACGAGCCGTCAGGCGAGTGTTTTTTTACGATTTCCGAAACTCGAGCAACATCCCAAGGATCACGCAATCCTGCACTGAAAACCATTTGGTACTCCATTTATATAACAACTACAGTGAAAGAACGGAAAACTTTATTAAACGTATTGATTAAATAAGCACTTCTCAAAACAATTAAATTTTCCCGTGCAGGATTGTCTGATCCTGCACGGGGATGGACCAATCAAATTCCGTGTTTCGCTGTAGTTATTATATAAAGTAATTTACTTTGAGTGTAAGCCGTTCATTTCTATAATTGAAAAAATTAGAAAACACGAATTTCAACTTTTCCGGGGTAAGGACCTTAAAAATATCATATCATAAAAATACGTTGTGAACAGAGTTTACGATATGTAACGATGATGATACAGGTTGAAAATTATTGACTCCCATTTTGTATCTATTGTTTTTCTTTCACTCTGCTTTCCTGCAGCAAATACTAGGAAGGAAGCACAAACAGTTTATGCATTATGGCCAAGGAGATGCTCAAGAAGTTTTAACGTTTTTACTAGATGGTCTTCATGAGGTGAGTTAAATATTTAATTTTTCTTCATACACCATTAATTGTTCGTGGACTTTCTGATTTAAAGTGGTATTGCAACCAATAAAGACATGCATAAGTTCTTTGAATGTTTTCATGGTGATAAAATATCTAATACAAGGTTTTGTGGAAACAGCAAGTAAATTTATTTATGCGATTTATGCAAATGTTACTCAGAATATTGTACTACGATTATTCCTTTTAGCGCTTTATTAACCTCATAAAAAAGTCATGAATACATGGATGAACTATTTACACAAAACGTCGAACAACGTTCTTGTTGCGTTCTCTTTTTCAAAGCTGAACACGCAATCCTTCCCGCTGGTCGTTCGTACCAAGCTCTCATCCGTTTACATACATTAACATAAATTGTCGATATCACAAAGCTTTCGGTCGGTAAGCCCGGACCGTCATCAGTGCAAAAGCTTTTGCACTGATGACGGTCCGGGCTTACGGACCGAAAGCTTTGCATAAATAAATTTACGTGGTATTTCCACAAAACCTTGTATTAAAGACATGCATGTTGAGATTTGCGGTGAATTGTTACAAACATGCACAACTCCCCACATGACCTTTCGCCGACTTATGAAGATCTGTGAATCGGATCGAGAACATGCAGCGCTGATGAATTACGATATACAGTACTATACAGAAACTTCTCTCTACACATGTGCTTTAAACACAAGTTATCTGGAATATATCAGATAATTCAATAACACGTCAAATATATCCAATATCCTTGCAAGGGGAGAACTATTCACATGCAGGTGCATACTGTAGATGCGACGTACCTCCCGTTTTAACAATTATATGTCTGACAATTGGAAGAAAGTTCAACTTGAGAATGAACATGCAGTAACACGTCTTATACATAAATTAAACACTTGTATGACAGATGCAGTTCTTATAATTTTGTAACAGGAATTAAGAGATGATCAAAAGAAAAATGTAACGGAGTGTGAAAACAATGATTCAAAAAATATTTCACAAAGAAGTCGGAAGCATTGGGACAACTTTCTTAATGGAAATCAGTCAATCATTAGTGATCTGTTTCAAGGACAAAGTGTCTTTGAAATTTGCTGCAGAAAGTGTAGTAAGGTAATGTTTTCTTTCATACTTCTGCAGTCACAAATTTTTTGTATCACAAAATTCCTACGCGCTGTGTTTCTTTTGAGCCTTCATTACTTTCTGGTTTGGTTGTTTGTAGAAACATTAGCAACCTGCGTTTAAAGTGAACAAACAGTTCAATATAAGGAGCCCGAAGAACAATGGATTACCCTGTTAAAACAAAATTTTCTTATTCTGAATTGATTTCACTCGTCCAACGCCGGATGATTCAACTTGCGAATGGCCGAGTTCCTAACAATTGCTCTTTAAAAGAGTGAAGCCTTTAGCTATAGTTTGACATGCATCAGTTCAGTTCACTAGTGTCCGCTGAGAACGTGTAAAAGGTTTTTGAAATGCTTTTATATATATGCAGCAATTTTGGGACAATCCCAAACAACTTTCTCCCCTTTTGGACTTCAAGTTAAAACTTGAAAGGTTATGCTTGATGCCTGAAAACTCGATACCACTTTAGTTATCTTTGAAGCATTTTCTGAAGTTTTTTTTATAATTTCTGTTTTTTAAAGCCATCTACTGGATTTGACCATTGGATGCAGCTGAATCTGCCCATTCCTGACGACCCAAAGTATTTGTCTGTTTACGTCTTTTTTCTTGATAGAAAACCACTTCAGGTAGGTCAACCAACTTTAGGATTTATTGTTTGTTCATTTGTCCGTTTGTCTGTTCTCTTATTTGCTTTGTTTTTCGTCTCAATTACTAACATAGGCGTACGCGGTAGGGGCGGCTGGGCCCCCTGAAAAATTTGGATCTAGAAAAGTTGGGCGGCAAATTTTTATCATAAGTCGGGCAAAAGTGAGGGGAAAATTAAAAAGCAAAATATTTTTTGATACATTTGCAGGTTATAAGTTCAAACTGGAACACGCATTGATATTAAGGAATAATAATGAATTTAGTGTATGCATGAAGCATCTATATTTGTCTGCTAGCCAGGGAAAAGATAATTTGAGGTTTAATAAAAAGTCGGGAATTTTTTATGTCAGTTGGGCAAAACTCTTGCTGCCCCCCTCCTGGAAATTAGGCCCCGTTCGCCTTTGTTTACTGACCTGCCTGACTAAAAAGCATACGGTATCTCGTTTAGACTAAGCTTAAAGTCTGTCAAAGAACACGCTGTGCGGATTTACTGATGGATCTTAGTCATCTTGTTGAAGTTTCAGCTCACTGTGTAAGTACCAACACCAGATACAAACCCTTCGCAATAGACCTGGAAAAAGTGTGATTTCCAGAAATGGTGTTTGGCGTAGCTACACGTCTTCACCAAACTGGTTTGAAGTGGTTTCCAGTCTGGAAAGTGATTATCTCAACAAATTTCTTTGCACTTGCCTCGTACGGTTCTTTTGGATCTAGAGCGTTGGTGCATTCTCAGTGGTGGGACGTTGTATGAATATGATATTGCGCGATCAGTTGTCGCTACAAGAATGGCCACGCTAAGCTATTGTGTACAATTAGTTTTGGCGATAGCTTGTCTTTTAGTAGCATCTGACAGTGCGTTTCATCTTTTACCAGCCGTTTTAAAACCCAACAAAGTCCAGCTTATAAAGTACAGTCCATCGAATCTATTATGTAATGGCCTTATTGGGTGATGCATTAGGCAATGAGTTCATCAGCGTGTCAGTTTTACTATTTTGAGCTTAAAGTTGATTAAGCATCGATTGTGTTCGCTGGAATTGAATTGTGATATAAAATGTAATCGTTATTTCTTGTTTTTAGCTCATCCTCTTGCGTTCACAGTACAGTAGAATATCTCACATCTATGATCCAATAGAAGAAATAGAAAGTTCCTCTAAAAATCAAATTCTCATTGCGTAAGCAGAGTATTTTAAATATTTTTCGAGAAATCGATAAAGTAAGCTCTCATCCAGCCTTATTCATAAGTTGTATTCATTTCTTGAACTATGAAAATGTAATTCTTGTTCCTACGTTAATGTAGTTGTCAAATAATCCCAAAGGAAGAAGTTGTTTCAAGCAATGAAAAAGAAGAAAGTAGTACATCGTGTACAGATATGGGTGCCCAAGATAATTGTGATGTTGTTCATATATCTGTTATTCAGGTAACTTAGTGTCGTTTTTGCACTTTTATTCACCACTAATGTACATACTGTACAGGCATGCATGGCGACTGATCTTGCTTTACTAAAGAATGTAACTGTAGAACTCGACAACGATTTAAGCAATAACAATGCTATAGACTTGCCCAAGTCGCTCGCTAGGGAACGCACGTCGCAAAAGAGAGCGCTTGAGAAAGACGGAAGCGAGCGTCTTGTGTCACTTGCATGCCTGATGTTGAATCTCAATCATGCAAGAATTTACAAAATGGCGTCGTAGTACAGAATATTTAAAAGTAATAGTAAGCATTTTGCGGCGTCACCGGGGAAAAATTGCACTGGTGAGCTTGGCGTGCTTGCAGGTGACAAACGTCTGTCGCTTCCAGGAACCACAAACGGCGGACTTTGGAAAGTCTACACCAATGCACGCTTGCAACTTTTCAAAGCATGCGTGTTTCGTTGTCTTTGGTAGCTTTGCGCCTGGTTTTTGATGTGATTACATGCTTGACTTCACTAGTATTATTACAGGTCTATAATAGCATATATAGGGTATACGTGTGATAATAATAATTAATAATCATTCATGAATCATTCATGACCAAAAACAAAGAAAATCAGTATACCGTGAAGGAGAGTTTAAAATCTGACGAAGAAATTACGTTGATTGAACGAACCAACTTTCGTATTGATTTTCTCAAAAAATGCACCGATTTCGAAACACCTCGAAGTTCAATATCATTTTGAGGATCACCACGTATATAATAACACCGTGCTATTGTTGTTTTTGCCATGCAAAACTACAAAAATCTAGAAGTTCGTTAAATACACTTGGCCATGTCTTGTATTTTCAACTCGTCTTGGTGTTTGGAAATCGAAGGAAGTCCTCCATCTCGTGTTTGAACTATTGCTACCCATCTTATTATACTTTTTCAACTTCCTTGCAGAGATTAACTCACCGAGTGACGGACAAGTGTAGTCATTGTGGAGTGAAAATGTCTCGTACATCTCATTGTTCAAAGTGCTGTCAAGTAGCGTATTGTAATAGGTAAACATTAACGCTGGTTTTCATATCGTCGTAATTGTCGTAAAGATGGATTCATGATCTTTCTAAAAAGCCGAATTACAACGGTCTCCTAATGATTATTACAAAGCACTTGGCAATGGGATTACTACAAAGAAGATAGAATATTTTGGCATTTGAGAGATATCGTGACTCTTCTTATACGACGATAAGATACGTACGTCATCGACTTAAGCCATTATACGCGCACATTTGTTCTAACAACTTTTTCTAGGATTAGTTGTTATTAAGTTCTGCCACATGATCGTAAATTCATGAGCTAAACTCGCCTCTAAACTGCTCAATTTGATGTCGTGACCATGCAAATCCGATACCGTGTGAACGGGGCCTAGTAATCATAAGGAAATGGGCGTGAATTTTGCAAAGTTAGGCGACCACACGTCGTTATGAAAGACTCGCAGGAAAACACAATAGTGGACCAAACCCATGCCTCTCTTGTGTTGTATTCCCAGTGAAACCATTATATCGCTGTTCTATTTCCGGGTGGAGTGATGATATCCATAAAGTTTTACATTAGAAACTCTGCAAACAAAGCATTGCGGTGTTTATCAACGTTAATATAGAGACTAAAAACACAGAAAACATCCTTGTTCCCAGTACGCACGCATGAAACGTTCGTCCTATTGTCCGTTCGACATTTCCCCAGGGGCGTAACTCCTGGGGGTGTGTGGGGGGGGTGTGACACCCCACCAATATCCACTAAGGCGATTTTGTCGGGCAAAATTGGCCAAAGCACTGGAAAATATTGGGCAAAAAAGTCTTATAGCTGAGTTCAAAAACCTGAAGTGGACGGAGGATTGAGTCTTCTTTTTAGCATGGATCGTGAGTTTTAGATGTATTTTGATCAATAGTAAATGAAGTACTTCACTGAGCTTGAACTTGTCTATGATAACGTGGGCTCAATATGTTTTCAGTGACTGTTTTCCTGTTGGAACATGATGCTGTGTCATGTCATGTGAAAACCTTTTTGACATCCATAAATTTGACAGTGATATTATAGTAACGGTTATCGTGCCTATACATTATAGTACAATACTGTGCAGCAAACTGTATATAATTATGAAGTGTAAACGTTATTTTTGTCGGGCAATTTTGATTTACACCCCTAATGCTGATACCCAAGTTACGCCCCTGATCTTGTTGCCCAACTAGTGAATAATTATCTCTTCTGCTTTTACTGGTGGTGTTTGACTCTCTGAATATCCCAACTTAAATTCTCGGGTGACTTGTGCCCTATCATTGATTTCTTGCTGAACTTTCCAAATCGAAATTTTATTAGAAATTTCTTTTTTCACCTGGAAAAGAACATGTAACACGGTAAGCAGAGACAGTAACAATTTGAAGAATTCAGGGCATGTTTTTCTTACCTCTGAGTTGCACACGACGTAAAATAGGAATATGAAAAATCCCTGTAAAATTGAGAAGCATGCAGTTTTAAGGTTAGTGGAGGGAGTTCTCCTTAAAGTATTGAACAGACTGAAAAACATTGATTAACTTTTACCTGTAGGGAGTTGACAATTGCAAAAATATATTGCATTTCTATGATGTCTTTGTTGAACGTCACCAAACCAACGATCCATGTGAGACCCAGGACTGGCAATAAAACACAGAGCGTTTTTGCCATTGATCTATCAAATATGAACAACATTATAAAAAAACATTTTGTGAGATAGATGAGAGATAGATGGATGATTTAATAATCGTAGCTTGCAGTTAGATTACACTAACTGAATTGCCTACGAGAAAAATACAAAATAATATCAATATAATATCAATATAATTATATTAAAAACAATTAACATCCATTAATATCAATATCAATAAATAACAATTAATATCAGTATAATATCGTAATAATATCGTGTGGTTCATTAGAGAAATTGTCAGAAACATATATGTAGTTGTACTTTGTTGTAACAATTTTACCTTTGCAAATGTTTCTCATGTTTTGAATGATGAAGTGAAGTTTTTAAGACGACTAAAAGCATCACCGTGTTTATCTATGTAAAATATCAACAAATTTTACCATTAAATTCAAGTGTGACACGCATAAAGAGCAAATAGAATATACTAATTTTTTTCTTAAATCGTCATTTCTCACTAGAATGACAAAACAAACTGGTCCGGCGAACATCCACAACGCTCCATTTGTAGCAGACAGCCAACAACTAAAGTTGGAATAAAAATACTAAGATTAAAAATCCATAGTTCTAAATGAATTCTGAGATTAAAAAATCCATAGTTCTAAATGAATTCTGATAGTTTTCGTGAAGTCTTAAGAACTTTGAGAGCAGCTATCAGTGCTGATAATGCACTCGTTCATGCGCAGGACGGACAGCTGCCGTGAAGAAAGTATACTTACTAATACTCAGACGTAGCGTCGTCTTTAAAAATCACTGTTGTAATTATGACCAGTAACATAGGCAAACCTGCAGAGTATGAATGCAAAAAATCATTGCCTACTCATCAGATTCTGTGATTGAGAAAGTGATGACTCTATACGGTAACCATATAATCATAATTCTCGTGTGTGATGTTTTATTGTCACTTCTCTTTCATGAACTTTCATCTTGTGATCTTTGATATCAAAACAGATGCCGGAATGTTTTCACAAAATACTATAACCTTACCCCATCCTGCAATGAAGTAAGCCTTTCTCGGATCGTGTCCTGACTCAAACACCTTCACCAACATTCGATAAATATGAACTCCTTCCAGTAACATCCATGAGAATGCACTCAAGTAGAAGTATAGTAAAATGAGAGCGAGAGCTGTACACCCAGGCTGGAGCATACAAAAAGATTACCAAATCATTGGTTGTTTTAAATATTGCGTGTTAATGTAAGAATAGTTTGCTGGGTCATTGATTAACTTACCGTATTGACCTGAGGTATTGCTTGAAAGAGAAACACGATATTCGCAATACCCAAGGCAATCACCAGGTTCATGTGAATGAAGGCTCTATCACTCCATAGCTTTCTGAAATAAGGAGAAATTGCTCAAGCCAGTTCTTGTTGCATGGTGCTCAACTTTATTGTGACATAAATACATACGGTATCATAAGATGTACGATTAATGTGACAATACATCCCAATATTGAAAATGATAGGCCAACATAGGTGATAACGTTCAAGGTGACTTCATGTTCTTTTGAAAGCTTGGAATGAGAGAAATAAACTCATGCAGTTTCAAATGGCTTGTATCTTAATAACTATCTTTTCTGTGTAAAGAGACGATTGATAATAAACTTTTCCTACCGGTTTATCCGAAAATCTTGTGAGTATTGCGAAGTTTGTCAGGTGATCGCAGTGGCAAATCAGATAAGTTTCGTTGCTAAACGCGAGTTCGCATCCTTGAGAAGACCACACTCCAAACTGACCGCTAGAAAATCATATTCGTGTTTTACTTTGGAAAGTAGAAGCACAGCAAGTGTCTATCTCTTGGACCAGGTGAAAGAGCAATTGTTACTGAGCTTTTTTTTTACGTCACTGGAGAAAAATAGTGCTTGTTAACTATAGATAAATTTCTCATACTTACGTTGAGTTATTCTCGTTTAAGAATACACAAATCGGATTTTGTGAGCTATTGGAAGTGTCCTAAAAATAATTTTGAGAAAAGTGTATCACTTGACTGGGCGTATCCCTCTCTCAGTACTGATGAAATTTGAAAATTCCAAGATGCGCTTAGCAGAGTTCCATCAAAAGACTGATTATTGATTTATCGGATAATTATCGATTGCATGGTTAAGTAGAACATCAGTTGTTACCTTGTCAGTTTTCATAGTAATCACGATTGGTTTTTGAAATGGAACTGTTGGTTTTGGGAAGAGCGATACTAAAACTACTTTCCCTCTAACTTTGCCACTTCCTTCTCCTGTTTGTTCATTCATTCCTGAAGACGCTTTGTAGATCATGAATACCAAACTTAAATTGCCATCTAAAACACAGAAAATAAAGGGAAAACAAGCACACTGTGTATGAAAAAAAAGTGAACTACATTTAAACCTTGTAAACTATTACATAAGTTATCCAAAAGTGTACTTCTGCTTCACCGAAATAAACGAACCATACAAGTCCCAACTTACAATTCGACTTTCCAGTCTAGAACAGCCCTTATCTAGAGTATATTATAGAACTGTTAAAAGCATCTTTCTTCTTGTGTCTATGTTTTTTTACCTGTGTTGTTGTTTAAAACTGTAGACGGTAGCTGAACTTGTGCAGGGAAAAATGAAATGTTCTGAAAGTTTTCAATCATATCTGGAAAAGTGAAATCTTGTTTTCTTCTTCCTTTCATCGCGACCACGCCAAAAACTAAGCGAAACGTAATTATATATCTTACTGAAAATATAAAGATCTGCATGTCCAAACGATCACAGGTTTTGTAAAATTGCTTTTCCTTTGTTTATCCAAAACGTTTTCGAAATTTTCGATCAGACTGTCCCAAGACGTTATCAATCGATGCATTTACCCAAAAAAGTCATTTTCAGAACATAGATGAGATATTCCTACCTTGATCTTCGTTAATCTCTCCCAAACTTGCAGCTTTTGTCTCTGTCGGTTCTAATTGACTTGCAATCGTTTTTCCAATATCTTCGAGAAGTTTCACTGCTATTATATCATCTTCTATCTGCAAATGATAAAAGGAGTCCGTATTTTGAATCAAGAAAAGCCATAGTTTTGATATTCTACCGACTCGATTTAACTTGTCTTGTTTAAGTAAATATTCATGTGTCGGTAGTTTTTGTTGTTTAAGACAATTTTATATTGCATACTTCATGTTTAGGTTTTGACTTCGACTGGTCGTCTGAAAGAATTTGTTGAAATGCTGCCATGACATTCTGAAAGAACAAGTGAACAAATACAGGTTAGAAATTTGTATTATAAAGAAAAACATTACAGAGTATCATATTGGCATGGCTTTGTGTATACATGTTATAGTTCAAGGTTCGTCCTGTAGTAACACTGGATGGCGGATCAACATTAACATGACTTTAGCGCACATCACAGAAAGAGCACTAATGTATTAATTACCTGAATTTGCGATGTGTTCGTTGCATCTACATTAGCATTCTGCAAAATCTTAAATGCTTGTTCTAAAAGAAATTATAGCATTCAGAGATATAATAGACAGACTGAAATAAATGTAAAATATATCCATTTTGTTTTGCTTTCGCTAAATAAATCTTCCGAGTATTAAACTTGTTTTTCCACACTGTTATATTTTGGTTCACCTCTATTTATGGTTTCATTTCTGTGTTCGTCAACATTCTCGTTTTCTTGCTTGGTATCTTTTTCATTTTCATCGATTTCTTTAACGACATCATCACCGTCAGTGTCATCTTGGTCACCATCAACGTCTTTCTCATGAGTTTCATCTCCACCATCATCATCTGAATCAGGATCTTTTTCAGTTTTCTTACCATCATCAGAACCACCATCTTCACTGTCATCATCTTTATCATCAACATCCATATCTTTTCCTTGTCCTCCTCCGTCATCATGATCATCATCTTTACCATCGCCCTTTTCAACGGCGTCATCATCATCATCACCACCATCACCGTCCTTCTCTTTTTCTTTACTATTTGGATCTCTTGGATCATCTTTCTTGTCATCATCTTTCTCCTTCACCTCTTTACTGTCCTTATCATCTTTCCCATCTTCCTTATCAGTATCTTTCGACTGTTTCTCTTTTCCATCTTTCTCATCATCATCCTTTTTCTTTTCGTCATTTGTCTTAGAATCTTTGTCATCTTTTTCTTTCTTCTCGCCAGAACCACTATTGCCATTCTCTTTCTTTTTCTCCTTTTCGTCTTTATCTTTGTCATCATCATTTTCTTCTTTCTCTTTTTCTTTTTTCTCCTTTTCGTCCTTCTCTTCTTTTTCCTTTTCGTCCTTCTCTTCTTTTTCCTTTTCTTCCTTCTCTTCTTTCTCTTTCTCCTTTTCTTCCTGTTCTTCTTTTTCCTTTTTGTCCTTCTCTTCTTTCTTTTTCTCCTTTTCTTTCTGTTCTTCTTTTTCCTTTTTGTCCTTCTCTTCTTTTTCATTTTCGTCGTTCTCTTCTTTCTCTTTCTCCTTTTCTTCCTGTTCTTCTTTTTCCTTTTTGTCCTTCTCTTCTTTTTCCTTTTCGTCCTTCTCTTCTTTCTCTTTCTCCTTTTCTTCCTTCTCTTCTTTTGCTTTGTCTTGTTTCTCTCTCTCTTCGTTTTTTTCTTTTATCTCCTTCGCTTTCTCTTTTTCATTTTCATCGTTCTGATTATCTTCTTCCTTTGTTTTTTCATCACCTGGGTTCTTCCCCCCGCCAGCTTCTTTATCAGCTTTCGATTCTTTTGTAAAAAGATGTAAAAGTAAGTTGTAAATATTTCGTTTCAAGTTTTATCATAAATCATGGAAGAATCCTAGGACTTTAAAGCCAGGCAACATTAAAAGACACAACGAACAGAATACAGCTTTTCAAGTTTTGAATGATAAGTTTATGGCCCGCTAATTCATGATAATAACATAGGATTCATAAATTGTTAATTCCATTAAAGCAGCTGACAAATCGATGTGCATTTGCAAGTTTGCTAGTCGCAAGTTCATAAAATCATAATATATTCATAAACTAATATGGCTGAAATCAATTTAATGGGAGACCAAGTATACTCGAGAGATTAGCATCCGAAAATCGTAGATAGATGACAAAAAAATAATTTATATATACGAGATAATTTTTTAGGCCGACTTTAATGTGGAAAACTAATGGATTTTAGTCGTCTGATAGTGCAAGTCATTAAAGAACTGTCATTTCGGTGTCTTTCTTGTTTTAGTAATTATCTTAAAAGCAACCGGTGATTGCCTTCACCTGTCTTTAGTCACGACACATATACACTCGAAAATCGTTTTATTCGGATTGCTGATTATTAGTTTCCTGCGAAATACGGATCACTTGTTGCGAACTACTGACTGTAAAATGTCTTGCAGATAGTACAATATTAAATATTAAATAAATGTTGCAATCACTTGAAGATGCTTATAATAGTTTGATAGTCCTCGAGGTCTTTCATTTTGTAAATCGAACAACGATACTGATTTTATACATTCAACTAAGTTTTGACTTTAGTAAAGATAGTTTTTTGACTAGCGCTTAATTGTAGACAGTATTGTGGTAGCTATAGCTTTCATTTTACGAAATGATATTAGAAAATTGATTAACGTTAACAATGAGCTTCTGTCACAAGTGGCAAAGGATCAAATTAGTGCATTTTCTTTTCACCTTCATTAAGAGATTCATCAAGAAACAAGCCGTGTTTTTCTACGAGTGATTTGATGCATGACGAATATCGCCTTCCTTGAAAATATATCCTAGTTTTAACAGTTTTGGCATAGTCAGTTTCACGTAGTCAAGGATTTTTGTCAGTGATTTACTTCATCACATCCATGAACGAGGTGAAATTGACTGAAGTGCTTAGCACTGATCTGTATCAGTTTCAAAAATTTAAAATCCTACCTTTCAAAGTTATGGCAAAAATAAGCAGCAACATGGCCAATATCAATGCAATGCGACGAAGAGACATCATTGAAAAACATCGGATGTACAACAGGGAAAATGTTCTTTAGAAACTGCTCGTTTTAGACCATCATGTCGGCATTGATCCCATTTATAACACTGCGCTTAGCTTTCGAGATAGTGGAGTTCTCCAGGAAATAAATTTTAGTTGTCGTCTGATTCCTTTGTCGCAGGCAACAGACTAACTAGTTCATCAAGAGCTTAATTCAAATGCACTTGTTTAGTGTTCGTAAAGTCGTTTTTGTTTTTACTAGTTATTGAAGATAAGTTTATTTTCTATATAACGTCATAGCAAATGCTGCAAGCTAACTACAGCTGTCGCTGCAATGAAAATTACCCAACAATGTTACCCTTCTGTTATTCGTTCCAAGAGAGTCGATTGAATAAATCACCACAGGTTGTCTATAAAGACTATTATGTTTATCTTAAAACATTCTCGTTTTGACGTACTAATCAAAAAAATTTCCATAGTTTGTAACTGCAGTTTCTATACGTAAATGAAGGTGTTATTGTTTTGTTGCGATGTCTGTCTGCCCCCTGTTGCTTTGCTATGCATTTCACGACACGAAAACGTCCAGTTTAAGTCAAACATAATATATTTGCATTGCAGATGAAACTAAAGTACAGACACGCCGTTTCTTGATGAATATGTGACTATAAAACACATTTTACTGAGTTGTTTTGTGTAATGAAGAAGTTATTACAAGTTGCATTTGGTGACATTTTGATTATCATGAACATTTAATTTTACTTGCGTTGGTCACGAAGTTGAGCATAATTTTATAACTATTAAGTTACTTAGCTGAAGAGTAAATTGTAAGTTCTTTATTGAAAGTCTGTAGCATAGGGAAGTATAGATTACTGAGAACTCTCAAATATAAATAAAAGAGAACTCTATAAATGAAACTTCATGAAATGCGAAGGACTCAACTCTATCAAATCGAAGGAAAGTATAAATCATAGAAAACTCTCTGTCTAATTGTTGGAAATTCTATATTATAAGGAAATTCTTTTATTAGGAAACTCTAGGAATTTTCCAAAGGGCAGTTCTTTGTTTTACATAGATATCTTTAGAAACGTTTGGGACTTCATATGTTATTAAGGAATGCTATAGAGTGTTACGGAACAGACTATGACAGTCTGGGATATTGAATGCTATAGAAGAATAAGTTATGTCACTAACGGACATGGTAGAACAGTCTGAGGATATGAATAAGTGATGATGGATGCATAAGATGGCGTCATAACCATCAGCTTGGTGCATGATCTTTAATCTTAGTCACGTGAGCTTAATTTTATTTATGTATTTGTTTATTAGGCTTTGCCAAAGAACATAAGGTTACGTCCTGTACGTACATTAACATAATGCAACATGTATATTGACGTGGCCGGATAGACGCTGGGTACATTTGTGTAACTGCATGTTTTCGTCTTTATCACGTGAAGGAATTATAGCCACTTTGATAACATTACATGCAGTTTTAGCGTTCAGTATGTTTTCCAGTCAAGTCTAGTCTATTAACTTACTTTTGCTGAGTTGTAGTTTGTAAATAACTGTAAGAAAATACTGGAGAATGGACATATTATTTTGTATGTCGCTATTTTCTCCACTGGCAGTTTGACAAATTTTTGGTTGAAAAATTGCAAAATTTTGAAGCGTCTAAGGAATTCACCATGCAGCTTTGAAAACAGTTGGCACGGGATGCTGTGCAGCATTGTTCGCATGTTCCATTGAAAATACTTTGTGCATCGGCTCACCGCAGAATGAATGAAGACTGCAACGGGCTGCGACAAAACAATGCCAAACTTATCAATGTAGGATGTACGTTAATGATACAGCTTCGCTACAATCTTTAATCTGGTGTGAAAATTATTCATCCAAACAAAAAAACCGGAAATTTTCAGGTACTTTTAGGAGTATACCTAAAGTTATTTCCCTAAGTTATCGACAGGCGGATTTTTATAAAGCGTGATATTGCGGTTAGCGGTATGTTTAAAGCTTGTACGACCCAGTATGACTTCTAAGTTTTGACTAACTATAGACGATCTAGAATTGACGTCTTCAAAGACAATCCAAATTAACCTTTTAGGCTATCTGTAGTCTGACACATCAATATATTTCATACGGGTGATTTATCTGTTTGTGAACATGAAGTTTCAAGTGGCACGCGCCAACACTCGTTAAAATGAGAGATCCTTAAGCGACGTACCCAGACCCCTAGCTGCGCGCACTGCCGTGATCACCGCGAGACATTACCTCACCCCTACAAAATGTTTTCTTTGTACACAAATACCAGAAATATCCAGTGATTATTCTCGAAAAACTACTGCTATTTTAGCAGGTTTCCATGTAACATTCGTTGTGTGTAAAAAAGTTTAAAAACTGCTAATTCATGAATCGTTTATATTGTCGAAAGTTGTACATTAGTCTTCTCTTGTATATCGTTATATTTATCCAAAAAGTAGTTTGGTTATATTTCATTTAAGGTTTTTTAAGTGTCAGTTTTCCGAAGTTGACCCCTGCCTCCCGCTTATATATGCACTATTTTACTCATGCGCCAAGACACGAAAAAAGACTAACGGTTTCTTGTGCATGAGTTATAGTTTGAAAACGACTAGCAATATCAAGTATTTTCTTAGTAGAAAGCTGAAGCCTTTAGTGGTTTCTTCTTGGTTTCCTTTTAAAACTGAATCGTTCTAGAATTGCATTGATTATGCTTTGACTCGTCCGGTGAAAATATTTGGAAGTTGTTGATATAAGAATCGATTAAAGAATGAACTAGGATAATTATAGGCTAGGATGCTTCTATGGGCCAGCTTTTTATGCCACATTTTTCCCGCGAAGGCGGCGAAAAATTGATGGTTATTAATGCTTGATAATTGGCTGGTATTGGAATCATGCGACAGATGGTGCTTAACCTCTGACTATTTGTTGGGCGGTGTTGTTCAAAAGCTAGTGGGCTAAATATTTTCAATTCACTGCAGCTGCTCAACGCCAAACGAGAGACCCTACCTACATAATATCGGCCAATAAAACCACCGGTTGTATACATGTATATGGTAAACTTACTGAAACAAAAAGAGGATTATCTTAGACGTCTATAGATGACTTGTATTTGTATAAACTGATATATTTATAGACAAGTTGTTGTTGTGTAATTAGGATTAAAAGTATTTTTAGACAGCAAAGCGATATATTAAAAAATTGAGCTCGAAAAGCGATCGGGCGACAAATGTTACTGCATGATCCAATTTTCCGATGTATAGACAATTTGTTTAACTTATTAAGCTGCTGGGGAAAGTCTAATGAAATCAATAAGATGATTACTATGTATGCCACAATAGTTTATAGTTGTATATCGTTGCCAAGTTATTCTTTGTATAAGAACTTTATCCAGGCTCAAGAAAAGGATTATTTCCTTGTTAATGATAGCTTTTTGTGGCGCATTGTTGTCGAATTACTAGAATGTGTAGGTTACAACATGTTTTGATAAGCCTACGTCTGTGTAAAGATCGTTTATGCTATCTGTCAAAGAATTTTATCCAACGTTAAGCCTAAGGATACATTTCACCACGCATTTAAGACAGGAGTTCTTTGTAAATGAACAAATAATTCCTTTAGCACAAAAGAAACAATGTAATTACACAGTGACATAATACTTTTAAAGATTTTTCTTTTTTAAATCATCAAAAATTGAGTAATAATTACTTAATTTGGAGAAATGAGAAAATATTTGACATACTGTAGCTGTTGGTAAAAGTCTCTATTTTAATTTGTGGTTGATTTTTGGTATTTGAAAAATTTGCCGGCAAATCATAACGCTTAGCAATAATACAACATCAAAAAACCAAGCCAGTTGCCAGGTGTGATATTTATATTTGACAATCACTTGGGCCAAATATAGCTCCACTGTATGATAACATAAAAAAGTAAGATTGTTTAAAAACTAAAGAGAGAACTTGCATTTTATTGATTTGATATGCTTTTCTATTTCCATATTTTTAAACAAGACGTTTTTTTACACGTGCTAAAGCTTCCAAGGTCGAACTCATTAACTGAAGATAATTAGAACGCCTTGCGTCATTGTTTAAATCGAGTCTTGAATATTGTTGTTAACACTTTCCATTTAGGAAGGTCGTGTGCCGTCTGTGAGCCAATATAGTTACAAATCAGATCTCTAACCACGGGAAGTTTGTGCCGGATAGCGTATGTGGGGAATTGATTCAATAAACAGTCAAAGTTCAAACATGATTTAGGAACTTTTCATGGTTTTTTCATGGTCGTCTGTCATCGGTGGAACCTTTGTCTCCAGAAAACATTACGACACGTTCCTCTACGCAAAACAGATTTGTCATTCCAGAAAATTTTTACAAGTGCCTCTAATTGCTTTTCACGTTTCTCTTGCTGTGTTTTACGACTTAGAGCGAATAATCTGACAGATTATGTCCACTGAAAACAACCAGATCATCTTGGTCTTTTTTCCGGCATTTTTTTGTTCACTTTATTAACCAAACTAGGGAGTGGCTTTTATGAGAGGAGAGTAAGGATTTATTTCACCATTTCACTTGGGACATTGTGTCCTGGCTTTGCCGTTGTATGGATCTGTTGTAGAGCCGTTGTGGACTAAGATATGTTTTATTTGCATGCTGAACAAAGTCACGTGGTTTTTGTAACCAAATACGATTCGAAACCAACAAAAATTTCCTTTTGACTTTGCTTTACGGTGAACCTACGACATTACTCCTACGAGGTGTTTTTGGCGAAGCACCCAATTTCAACAGTTGACTTGGCTCACTCATTTTTGTAGATTTCGACTCGTATTTGGTTACACAAACTACGTGACGTTGTTTACCAAGCAATTGAAACATATCCTAGTCCAACTTCATCACGTTACATTTCAACTATTCATCTATAGTTATAACTGTCCGTGTTTGAGACTAGGTCAAGTTTTAAGGCGTAGTTGCTACCCATACAATTGCCCTGACTATATTTGCTTTCTACACCTTCAACGCTTAACTAGTAAAGCCACTGTTAGCATCCTTGGTATATTGAGTTAAGAAATTATGCTCCGTTGAACTGAATGAAACCATGCTGAAAATGATAAAGAGTGGACATCTTTCTCGCCCTGTGTTTATACAGCATTCCACATTCATTCATGATAGATCACTGCATGAGTTTTATTCAATTTACATCATGTTTCAAATTTTTTTTTGTGCTAACTAAAACAGTTTCGTTATTCTTTTTGGTCAGTATCACCTTGTTCAGAGGGTTAAACATTTGTTTTGTCTGTTTTACTTGCCATGGTTTCCAACAATTTAAAAGGTTTCTTTTTCTACTTAGCATTATAATCAGGGTTATATAAGCATTATGAATAATGATATTCGCCATGGTATTACAGCCCAGCAGTATGTAGTCACGCTCCGACATTTCACAGTCAGCTATTGCGTTGGTATTTGCGCTGTTCAATGATGCAGCTTCCGGCTGTGTCATCGAGTATGCTAGATGTGGGCGGTAAATTCTCGCGTGCAGAGCTTAAATGAGCCAAAATACAAAGAGAAAATTCCAGTTGCATTGCATTGCTGTGTACTTAAGGGATGATCTTCAGCAATCTCAGTCAGAGAGCACGAGTACCAGAGCAAGCAAGAGCTGAATAAAAATACAAGAACTTTGTGGAGGAAATAAAGATGAAGAGTGTTTTTACGTTGATGGCTTTCATTTTTGCCTGTTCATTGCTGCTGATGTGTGTCCAAGAAGCAGACGGCATTGGCTTCATCATCGAAATTGGTCGACCTCGAAGACGAGCAAAATCGAGCAATCACAAGAACGGGAAAAAAGGGAATTTTTTAAACGCCAAACGTGTTCATGGAAATCGTAAACTTCAACATCAGATGAAAAAATTGATGAAAAATTTGAGAAAAGCTCAGAAAAAAGAAGCTATGCTTCGTCGCATCTTGCAAACGGTAAAATTCAGTAAATTTTACTTTGATTTACAGTACTATTACTTGCCAGGATTACCACAAGTAACTCCCGCGGTTTTATGGGAACTTTTTGGTGAAAACTACAACCGTTGTTTGGCAAATCGCATCCGTTTACCTTTTTAATACACCAGTTAAAATGTCTCATCTTTCCATTAAGAAGCTTTTCAAAGATTTCTTACTAAAATTAGATGAAGGTTATTTTGTAAGAATTGTTCGAGACGAGATGCTAATCCGGTGTTAAAATCCGCTTCTAAAAATCTTTGTCTTACTGTAAACGTTTGAGCTTGCAGCTTTCCATAAATAACAAAATTTTTAATATACCAAGACAATTACGTGCAAAGTAAAAAGTGTGTCTCGTCCCGACTTCCGCAGTATAATCCTCTTGTTCATGAAGTCTTTGAACATTGATTGTAATAGCAAACTGGCGCGCTGTATGTTTTATATTACTTATGCCAACCTAACGGTTAGCATTTAACGTAAACTGTCGCGTACCTTTGAGTTCTTTTCATATTTTTATTAATCTGCGCAGTTACGAATGAAATGTATTTACAACTTTTTGAAAACAAAGAGTTTTTGCGTGAACACACTCGAACAATCTTGTATTATTGTTATTTAACAAGTTATTTCCTGCACAATTATGTAGCGTGGTTATCAATAATAACTTTGCTTGTATTTTTAGACCATACAATGAACAAGCAGTGTTTTATGGCAACGTTTGAACAAGGAGACAAGAAAGTCCAAGAAGGCGGCCAAAGGCAAGATGGCGCCCAGCCAAAGTGGAGCCCACTGGCGGAGCCGTGTAAAATCTTAAAGAACGAATAACATTCTTTCATACTGACGACGTCACTCTAAAGACTAAAACATACTTACCGTAGAAGCCAGAATTAGCCAAAGACTATTATTTAAATTGTTATTAATTTATAAAGTATTTATTGAAAATTGTATATGATTATATGAAAGTTATTTATTATAGAAGAACTATTTAACCGGTATATCTATAATTTGCAAAGTTGAATAAAGTTTTATGTAATCCAAGGCGGGTTTTTAGTAGATTTGACAATTTGATTCGTTACGGAGATAAATTACTGGCGGTCTGTACTTCTATCATTTATGAAATGTTTTGTCCAGTAGAGAACCTGATTCAGTGTTACAAAACTACAATCCGTCTATCGGAGCCATCTCTTATTGATCCAGTGCTACAACAGGACAGAACTGGGATACTAGCTAACGCAGCTCTAGTTCTGTAGATTATTCTCTTGTGAATGAAGTAACATCATCTCTATGCGCCCGCAGAACCCATCATTGACAGTTCAGCAGAAGATCGCATGATCTGTTGAATCAGGTAAGCAACTTCATTCGTTATTTGTCGGAATAGATGGAGGTAACGCACTATTCGAGTGTCATGCGGTCCGTTACCTCGCCAAATGATTGCAAAATAAATTGTGTATCTATTTGATGACATATAAATGTTTTAACTTGCGCTTCAAAAACACAACCAAACTACTAAATTGACTTTATTGAAGCTAATTGTATACGATAACAAGATTATCCTTTGTTCGAGAACAGTTTTAAAATATGGAAACAACTGGCATTGACAGGAAGATGTATACTGATTAAAATTAGCACGAATATTTTGCTATAAATATGTACACCTGTACATTTAAATTAGTAAGTGCTTTCAATTACCTTGCATTCCCATTCCATGGTCAAAATACTGCCTAATTTGTAACCGCAAGTATAATTTATGTAATGCAAGCGTGCATAAATTACGGTGATAGCGTCAGCCAGCAACGAAGTCTTGCAAATATATCGATTGTGCTATCCTTGTTAACGTTTGAAGAGAGTATGTGTCACTTGCGGTGTGAGATTTGTTGACGTAACGTGAAAACACAAATCTTTTACATCAGTAATTGTCCGAATTTGGGAACAGTTATTTATATTATTTATGATAAACTTAACGTCTATCTTTCCGATTTTAACTAAAAATAGCGCAATTGATTTCTTTGTTGGCTTTGGTGGTTACAGCGGATTAAACGCGTATGACTGCAAAGCACAAAGACGTGCTCACAGAAATGAAAAATGGTGATATAAATTTAGCAGCCAATGGTGGTATTCAATATATTATCGTATCTAAATGCATTTTACAGTTATCTAGCGGTTTTTTCACGGTTATTCAATGTGAAGTCCAAAGTACGCGATTGAAAAGCTCAAACAATTATCCAAAAGGGTCTTTCACTTTGAGGTACTTTCTCATCATCGTTACCAGTCTACGTCAAGTGCTTCTTCCGTACGCGGTTTACCATATTAGCGTTCTGGTGGCCTCCAGCTTAGATTTCATAATTAAATAACATAAACAGCTCCGCCGCATGAGAGTTCCATTCATATAAATACGCTGATCTGTTTTCTCAGTCACTCCAGGATGCTAACGCTTTGCTTCTCTATATTCAGTTCTCTGTGAAGGATGTTTTATTGCGCTTTCCGACTAAGTTTCTAAAAAACACAACGTTGAAGAATAGTAGTGAGCACATACATGCATGTATATAATATATCGCGATATCGATCCCGGTATTATATGTACTTAGATAATATTTATAGTTCTAATCTCAAGAGGTTTAAATTTGTCTTTTAAGTGTCGCACACAAGTGAAGTTACATAACATCAATTAGGGAAGAGGTGAACAGTCTTGGAGTAGCTGTAGACAACCGCAAAAATTTTATTTTTAGTTTAAAAAGAATATAAGTCATTAGTTTTACGGCGTAAACACTTAAGAAACTACCTGTAATAGTCTGTTTCTGTTTACTGCTCAATGCAGTTTTAAGTGGAATTAGCCTTATACAGCAAGATTATTCACAAGTATCACCTTTCGGTGTCCAAAGGTTAGATTTAATTAAGCTAATCACATAAAAATATTTATACACCGTGAAATTATGATCTTGTTAATCTCTTTTGCTCTAAAAGTATATGAAGTAGAAAGAGATTTACCTTCAACATCCGCTGTTCAGCTCGTAACGCTTTCTTCAACAAGTGATTTGCTTTCTTCATGCTCTTTTGTAAGTTACCTCGTCGTCGACGACGTAATACGAGTAGTATAGCGTCCACTTCACCGTGAAGACTGATAAGGATGTTCAAGAGTGCCAGGGTCACGAGAAACATGGTTATTTTTCCAGCCATCGATTTATGTTTCTCAACTGTGAAATTTCTTCTTTGATATACTGTTCTTGTGTCCAACTATTTGGCGCTTTTAAAAAACTGCTTGTTAGACGGAGTTCTTTCTGTCAAAAAGCTATGTCAAAGTTGATCTTTTTCTAAAGGATATCCTTACTTCCTTCTTAGCTAAAAGCTCTGCTCCGTTCCTTGAACTCGACTTTTTTTACTTATAAAAACTAGCTTGTGACTTTGCAACAAGTTTCCCTTTTTTGGTTTTCAAAGGTAGCTACGTGTAGTTCTCCTTATCCACCGATATAGAAGGCTTGCTCTGTCTTGTAAATGATATATTGGGAGGTATTGCAAGGCTACTTTTGCTTCAAAGCAACTCTGGTTCTTTGTCGTCCAAATTTAATTCAAATCTTCTGCTTCAAATTCGCTTCTTCCAATGCTGTGCATCAACTGAAGCGTCTCGCAAATCCTGCTTATATTTATGCTCATCGTCAGCTGCTCGACCCGCCCACCACTATTCTCCTCGTGGTGATCGTCGAGTGACTACAGATCCTCGATTATAATTGATGTCGTGTGCACACACCAGTGCGCTGCTTGTAATCAAGATCTCTGCACGGGACTGCGATAAACTGCTTTGTGCACAGATAGTCCTGAAACATGCTGAGGTTGAACATGGAGCAAAAGAAAGTTGTTCCAGTAATAGCTTGTTAGTCTAGATAGCTCATCTGTTTAGAGTAATTTTTGATCAAGTTTCGAAAAGATCAGTCATAAGCCCCGTACAGACGGACAATTTTTCCTTGACAAGTTTCTTTGACGACTTCGCTTGCTCGTGTGTACAGTGAACAA
>JAODVM010366237.1:0-10980 GCA_025400095.1 Phenganax marumi
AAACGAGTGTAAAAATGAAAGGGACATGAAAGGACCAGGAATGGAGATGAATGCGAAAGGACAGGAAATGAAAGGAACATATATTATATTTGTTGACTTTTCGACCAGGGATGCTGCAAAATACTTCTAGTGCAGAGAGCCCACCCCCTGGGAAAATCATAAGACTGAAAAAGCCACCGTATGACTTCGGGACATTGATTTGGACACGGGTTGTTTCAAAAGTCCATACGCGCAGAAAGAAGCTGACAGAGCAATGTCGGGCGCTCATTGCCTGATAGCCTGATAGGCATCGTCCTCCGCGTCGAGTGGTTCATCGTGTGCCTTGCTCCGACATTGTGGGAAACGGATACGGATGCTGACCCGAATGTTGCAGGGTTTCGGTATGGTCTATTTTCAGAGCCCTTGCCATGATTTTTGTTGTAAGTGGGTGTAGCCAGACTTTGAGGTCTTGCTTCTTTTGCATTGATGAGGTAGGGCCAACTCAAGTTTAGATCACTTCAAAGCTTAGCTTAGGGAGAGGTCCAAGTCAATCGCGTAATGTGTGGTCGCGGAGCGCGTAAAGGGTTGTGTGGTAATAGCTGACGATGAGGTGCTGGAAGCAGCGGTAAGGGTGAAATACGTGAGGGGACGCTGTGATCGGGATTTCTCCTGGATGCTGCAGGTTTCGTGGAGATGCCGGAGACAGACCAGATGGGCGATGAAGCAGGTGATTGGTGTTTTCGAGTCGAAACCGTCCTGAGCAAATTGAGGGACAATGTAGTGCACAGAGTGTGTAGAATTTTTTCCCCGATTGCCTGAGGAGATATGACGCACCACTTGTTGATGGACCTGGCGCAGGAGACAGGATAGCGTGAGGGCTGGTTTCTTGGTTCACAGTGAAACTTTGCTGTGTGGTTTGCGGGGGGAGGCCCAGCAGAGACACAGCTGGACCCAGAAGGCTGTGCGGGGGTCGGAGCATGTGAGTACAGCAAGACGGATACATGTGATCAGTGAGCCTGTCAGGCACGGAAGAGAGCAGCAAGGAGGATGAAAGCGGCCAGGATTTAGATCCGATTGAAGAATTCAGCGACTTGGCACCAGAGCCTGGTGCGGGAGAGGAGGATCCCATTGAAGATTTTAGCCCCGCGCCGGTCTTAGGCCTGGACCGTGTAGAGAGCCGCAGCGGGGGCATGGGTCGTACGACCTTCGTTCCTGGGTGCAGCTGCATCTGCGTGTATGCTGTGTGTTTATGTGGTGGGGCGCAATATATGCGACCATGAGCGTCGGAAGGTGTGCGCGAGCGCAGTGCGGAAAGATGGTGTCATGGAGTGGCTGAGTTTGTGTGTGTGTGTCTGTGTGTGAGCGTCGATGTGAAAGGTGATTGGAAAACCGCATGCAGCATGTCTAGTGTAAAAAGAAGAAGTGGAGATGCGCAATCTTCTCAAGTGTAAGGGTGTCGAATTCAGTTTGCGGACGTTCCTCGAGAGCAATGGCATTGTCTCCTGTGGCGGTAAGAGACCGGCCGTCAAGTCCTTCTGGACAGGTGGCCCCAACCATCTTGGAGAGCACGCCGGACAGCGAGCGAGTGCGCCGCTGTTTGGAAGCAGACCGGGTCGATCCGTGCCCCCAGGCCATACAGGAACAGCTCGCCATTCAACCCGACATGTGTCCTGGTGGCAGTATAAGGTAGAGCTCTGTTGCTAGGAATAATGGGCGCAAAGGCGCAAGAAGCGCAGGTCATATCTGTTGAAGGGTCAGAGTATTGGCCGTGGCCAGGTCCCTCGTCGCTGGACTCGTGCCACTGGTGGAAAAGTGTGCAGACAAAGCGGTGGATGAGCAAAAGCTCGTGAATTTGGATCCAGACGCAGTATCGGTGCTGTATGCATCAGACATCTTTGCGGCTGGGAGCGGCTACCAGGGGTTGGCGAGTAAAGTCGAGGCAGTGGTCGGCGCAGCTCTGCGGAACCAAGGTTCGGATGAACTAGGGCTGCAGCCTCAGTTGCAGGGTACGCAGTGATTGTCGTGTTTGTTGTTTGTATGAAAGAAGCAGCAGCAGCAGCGCATGCACGTGTCGCATGCCGCTGTGTGCCTGCGCACGAGGCATTTGACAGAGCAAGAGTGCCAAGAAATTTGGTGTTTCGGCACCAATGGCAAGACCTTTCTCAATGCAGTCTCTGAAGCTCGGGTGGCGCAGATAGCCAGGAGCTACGGCTGCACACCTTTGGCAGCGTGGCTCCTGGACTGTGTGTTCACCGGCCTGTTGCATCCGCCAGGTTTCAAGCGCTTGCCGACGGCCAACGCGCCGAGCGCGCAGGCGGAGGAGAGTGCAGATTGGCCAGAGTGGGCCCGAGGCCTGGTGGAAGATGTCGTGGGAGTCGACGGGGCAGAGGACTGTGCAGCGGCCACCTCGCGCAAGGTGGACATCATGGAAGCCGTGTGCGTCGTTTCGCTTGGAGGGGCGGCGAAGACACACTTGCTGGAGTTCTTTTGCAAATTGGTGCAGCAGCTGGATGCTCCCCAGGCGTTGTATGTGAAGGGAGTGCCACCCATCCGGCGACAAGTCGGAAACTTTTCCGCGCTAGCCATCATGGCGAAGCAACATGGAAAAATTGTGTATTGCCCAGATGAGTGGGGTTTGGCAGTCCACCCGGCACGGGGGACGACACCGAAGGGGACCAGCACGTCGCAAATGATGTCCATGCAGGCCTGCGTCGTGGATTTTGTGCTTGTGATGAAAGAGTGTGTGCGTGTGGTCAGTCGAGCTATTTCTGACCCGTGTTGTTTAAGAGCCCAGAGGAGGTGATCAACTTCCTCACGCCGGCCGGTGGTGGCATGCGCGGCGTCAATGTGGACAGGTGTGGTTTGGGAGAGACTGATATATGTGTGAGTGTATGTGCGTGTGCGTGTGGGTGTGTGTGTGCGTGTGTGAAGCATGGTTTGCTTGTATGCTCCGAGGAGCTTCGAGTTTGCAAATGGTCTGGCTACGACACTGCAGCGGGACCGGCTGCAGTTCTATATGTTTGAAGATCACTCAGCAGCCACTTTCCGGGTGCGCAAAGCACTGGTGCCAGAAGAAGTGTTATTTGCAAGCACGCCGGACGTGAGTAAGGATATCGTGGGGGCTGGAAGAGGGTGAGGGGAAATTGAGGGAAACATTGGTTCGAATGCTCAGAGACTGTCCATGCGAGGAGTTTGCTACCAAGCTCCAGGCGAGGAAGTATGATTACCTTTTGGACGCAGTTTGGCTCAGGGATGCAGACTTCATGGAATCGGAGAATCCAATTTTTCAGAGCGTGCTGGATCAGGAGGCATATGAGCTAGGGGGGGCCTTAGGTCTGTAGTAGGTATAGAGAAACCAAGATGAAGACTTCATGGGCAGCTATCAGGAATTGGACACTTGATCTGAGGTTCAAGTGGTGTGGCGGTTGATCAAAGCAGCAATCCGGGAGCATGGGTCACGTGGGGACAAGGTCTTGCCGTTCCTTCTGAAATTCAGGGACATTGTCGAGCGCTTGGGGCACCACCTGATGATTGAACGCATGGTGGCAATCTCGGAGGCTGGACTGTGGGGTGCCGAGGTCCATGTATGACGCAGCGTGACTGCAAACAGGTGTTAGTCACAGAGCAGTTGTGCGTTGTGCCAGGTGTGCGTTGGCTTGGCCTCGAAGCAGGGAGGGGATGTCGGAGAGGCTGTTCCTGAGTGGGATTGGCGAGTGCGAAAACTTGACATCCGGGGCGCCATTAATGTCTACTTCAGCTTGCTCATGGCGGAGCGCTATGTAGTCAACGTGGGTGAGGTCGACACGAAGAAAAGCAATGTATGCCCCAAGTGCTTTGGACAAGAAGAGAAGCCATGTATGCCTCCAACTGCTTAGTCCTAAAATGAAGTTGAGGGTTGTGTAAAAGAGTGAGAGGAAACTGGGCCAAAGCGATCGCCAACCGAGGTGCAAGAATGCTGGTGGCGCTGCAGGAGGGCCAGTCTTGATTCCAGGGGCGGTGGCGGATGTCGGTGACGTGTGCGCCGCAAAGATCAGCGCTGCGGCTACTTTGGTCTGGGCGGCGGTGGTTGTAAACTACCAGCCTGTCACTTGGCAACAACTGACCCAGCGCATGCGGGGTGCGGAAAACAAAGCTCTTCTGCTTCAAGCCCTGGAGATGTTGTGTCTGCAGGGTGCAGTGCAGGAAGTTGAGCGGGAGATCAAAACAGAGCGGGTGACAGGAGTCAATGAAGCAGTCAAGCGTCGACGACTGCATGGCAGCCAGGAGCCGAAGAGCAAAATGAAGGTAGAGTTGCAGATGTCCACAGACATGGCTTCGCCAGTGGGCTTGGTCACACGCGGCGGGCAGGAAGCTTTCCCGAAATTCAAGCTCCAGTGCTTGGCTGCGTGGCCTGTGAACCCAGTGCTCGATGCGGTGAAGGCGGAGCACAAGAGGCGTGACTTGAGGCGGGAGAAGTCTGTGAGATCTGCTGTTTGACCGACTCCTGGTCCTTTGAGAATGGCATGTGAGTATGAAAGCAGCCTTGCAGAGAAAGACGGTCGAAAAAGTTTGACTGGAACTTGCTTGAAAGCATGATTGATGTGGTGATTTTGCAGTGCAAAAGTTCCATAGATGGCCATACCATTGTGATGTTTAGGCTTCAGACTGGATGGACTGGGAGCATGATTGATGTGGTGATTTTGCATTGCAAAAGTTCCACGGGGCCATACCATTGTGATGTTTAGGCTTAAGACTGGATGGACTGGGAGATGCCAATTTCCTGTGTTCAATCAAAGCTGCACGTTTCCAGCGCATTCTGTTCTGAGACTTTTTCTGTGCGGACGCGCGATGCAGTTGGCCGGCGCGCGGCGGGGGCGGGTACCGCCGCGCCGGGTCAACGCCGTCCATGCCTGAAAGAGAGGGAGGGACAGAGTGGGCTTAGTTTGGCAAGATTGGGGTCTCAATCCACCTCGCCTTTGCAGGCGCAGGCGCTGGCAGGTGATGAAAGAGCAGGCCCCGAGGCTCGCAGTGAGGGGAAAACATCATATCGTAGGACGTTGCAGTCAAGAAAGCGTAGAGGCCAAAGTGAGGCATGCCGTGGACAAAGACGGCAACCCTGCAATCGTGCCAGGTGCCTCAACAGCTCGGAGATGAGGCGTGGTTGCAAGGATAGCTTGTCATGGGAACTTTGAATAGGGTTGTGTGTGAAAACTAGAGCCAGCGCCGGGTGTGGAAGGAGCTGAGGCAGGGTGACCAGAAACAGGGTTGGAGGAGGTGGATTCGAGAAACCGATGCCACAGCAACAAAGGCATTGAATTCAGAACTAATAAGTGTGAATTCAATCGAGGGAGCTTTGAGAGCACCGTAGTGTGTCATGTGTGCAGGTGAAGACATCTGTTGCAGCGCTATGGGTGCTGGGCGCCAGGGCTGCGGAGGTTGTCGCTCAAAGATGGGAGGACTGTGGCCTGCAGAAGGTTCCTTGCGGCTATAGATGCACTTGTGGCGCAGCTCACAAAGAAGCCGCAGACTGTGCCACTTGCTGGCTCCGGCATGCTAGAGCTACTTTGCACACTGCGGTGAAAGACATGATGCCTCCATCATCTCTACCCGATGCCGGCGGCCAATGGCTTATGGAGGGGCAAGCGTGCCCAGCTTGTGGCAATACGGCCGGCGGTTGGGTTTGCGCGGGAGGTGATGGGCATGTGGCCTCATGCGAAGAAGCTTGTCTCTTTCAGGGCGTGTGGGGCAGATTGCGCGTGGATCCTGGTGGCTATTTGTCTGCAGATCGCTGCCACCATTGTGTGCACTGGGATGGAGCAGTGAAAATCAAGGCGCCTGATGCCGGTGTGGCAAGTGTGCGATCACATTTGAATGGGCATCGACTGGCCTCAATGCACTACATGAAACGAATGTCCAAATTCATCGATGGGACCCGTTGTTGTCGAGAAGCAACATTCCAAGGTCAGATGATGGCGAGACCGGGTCCTCAACCAGGACCGTTCCAAGCTCGTATTCGGGCATTCCAACGTGTGGGGCACCGCTTGCCGACGGGTGACTTGATGCAGCACATGGTGCAGACTTGTGACGAGCGCCTGGCCGTGGCTGTGCAACGCGACGGGCTCATCCGACGCGGGTCAGTTTTGTTTCGTTCCCTGCAAGAAGACGGCTACGCGGTCCTCCAAATTTCTGGTGGTGCTTTTCTGACTTGCAAAGTGGAGAGGAACTCGGAGTGTGCAAGACACCCAAACCAGGTGTGCTTCAATATCTGCCACTACCAGCAGCAATGGAAAACTCTGGGGGAGGTCCGCGGCTCCAGCATCATTTGCCTCGCGCCGCGCTTTGGTTGGCGGCATGATTTTACGTTGCCGCTGTCCAAGGTCTGCTGGCGAGTGTCCGACATGGTGGCGTCTGTGGATCAGCTGCTCTCGGGGTCCAAAGCCAAACAGGAAGCGTCCGAGGCCAAGGTGGCAGCACGGTGCGCGAAGCTGCTCGAAATGTGCCGCGCGGACATGGCCTTGGACTGCAAGGACTTTCAGGCCTTGAGGTGCCTTGGCACTTTGAAATAGCTCGGTTGTATTTTTGCACAACAGGAGTGGAAATACTTTCTTGTAACATTTTAGTCCGGCAGAGAGACAGTCGTTGAGGGACAGCCGCACGTCCCAGGCAATTGTTTCCTGTACGAGTCCTTTGGCATCAAGATGGGCATGGACAACTGCTGCCGCTGCAGGCTTGCCTTTGTGCGGCATGTGGGCGTGGTGTGCAGGCAGATGGCGTCCGCACGCCCGTCGCCTTGGGCTTGGCACTGGACAAGCTCTTCCACGCGGTAGTGCCCAAAGTCCAATGCACAGCTTGCGGCGTCCGGAGGCTGGACATTACCTCCGCTGGCAGCAGGTTGCAATGCCCACCGGACGGGCTGCGGGTGCAGGTCGATGTGTTGCAGCGGCGGGTGGTCGACATGTCGTTGACGGACTGGTTGTGCCGCGTGTACCGCAAGCACTGGAACCAGTCGGCCCTGCAAGCAACCTATGTAGATCTCATTGGGTCCGCCTTACCGTACACGACAGCCGCCGTGAATGACAATTTGAGAAAGATTGTGTTTCTCTACCTGAAAGGGGGCATCCCGAGCGCTCGGCACTTAGCCAACATCGTGCTCCTCTCTTTTCAGACACATGAACTCCCACGGCTGGAGGAAGAGGTGAGGTGGGTCTGCGCCCGCTTTGGGGCAGTCATTGCCGTGGACGGCTCCTCGGCCCCTCTGCAAGAGGCCAGGCAATACCGACGCAAACAAGACCGTGATCACCGGCGCGGCGATCCCGGAGCAGCGCTGCGTGCCCTGGGACTATTTGACATTCCCTTGTGTCCGACAGTGTTTGTGAGGTCTGAAGGGAGAGCTGCGGTGGCAGAGCTCGTGGCATTTTTGGTGGCCCAAGCCACCATGGTGGACGCCGAAGCGCTGCCACTTGGGTGGGTCCAAGATAACACAGAGTCCATGTGGGCAACCATGGTGCATGTCGCCCAGAAGCTGTTGCATGCCCACCCTACCGCTATGCAGGTTGACTACTTGGAGAAGCGAGTCTCTGGTTTTTTTGTCGGGATCGATCCGAAACACGTCGAGTGGAGGCTGCAAGAAGCATTGGACGCCAGATCGGCAGATTTCTTGCAAGCGGCGTGGGCTTTGCGCACTTTGTTTTCGAAGCTCTTCAATCTCCCGGCTGAAGAAGGGCAGTGGAGAGCAGAAGGAGGGTGCCAAGCTCAGGATCGTGACTCACCCGAGCGGGATGGGCGGGCGCTGTTCCAAGATTGGCTCCAAAATAGCAAAGTGGGCCAGTCTGGCCACGCCGGCAAGGTGGTCTTCGAGGCCTTCCTGCAGGCAGCGCGAGGAGATGCGGCTGCGCTGCACTTCTTTCGACCGGACGGGACCTGCCCGCCTCGCGCTGTTGTGTCGAATTTCCTGGCTGCGATGGGCTGCAAAGCAGAACAGCAAGCATTGTGGGCGGAGGCGCGGCCAGAGAAGGTTTTCCCAGAGGACTTGGATGCTTTCACGGCTTGGTTTGCACTGCCCATGGCTCCTTGATTGCAAACTTCGCAGTTTTTCTAGAAAGTCGTCGTTGTGTGAGCGGTTCACGTTCCAATGTTGCACATGTACTGCTCCCTCGGCCAGGCTCGCAGCAGCGGCCGGAGGAGCGCGGAGCAGTATCGATTGTTCCGCCGCAAGGGCAAGCTGGCGCGCGAGGACACGGAGCGGGTGCAGGCGCAGCACATTTCCGCCCTGAAGGCGGTGTGGGCCAACACTTGTCGACTGCAATCGCGCCCCGTGGTGGTCAACGCGCTGGTGGCCGCCCGTGCAGCTCGCCTGGTGAAGACGACCGTGCGTCTGTCCATGTGTGTCGTGGGTCACATATAGTCTTAGTGCTTTTGTGACGTTGCTATGATTGCTCAACCCAAGGATCTGAAAGCGTTGGTTGTGGATGTCTGGGGGCCTGGAGCTTTGTCACTGGGCACGACGGCGGTGGAACGCGCATGGTGGCCCGACCACGTGCGCAACATGAACCGCACGGCTAGGCGTGTCTGGAAAGTGGTGACGGTTTTGCAACATGAAGAAGAATGTAGAAAGAAGGCAGTTTGCATTGTGGCAGGTGGGCTTCGCCGGCGTGGCGGCAGTATCGCGCAGTGGTTGCGTGGAAGCACGATGTGGTCGTGGCACTGCGGAAAGCAGAGGAGCCTCTGAAGAAAGGACGCAAAGGCGGCAAGCTGGTGCAGGCACTGGATCAAACTTTGTGCATGCTGCGAGACCAGCCGCGGGAGCCACTCCGTTTGGGAAAAGGAGCTGGCATGCCTGCGAAGACAGACCAGCCACGACAGCCCGAGAACGGGGAAGTTTTCGTGGGGCATTGCCTGGAGATCAACGCGTCCTGTGAAGGCGGGACATGGAGAACGGTGTAGAAAGGTGCCAGATTGTGACGTGCTGGTTTTGCACAGGTGATGGATTGGCTCTGGATTTGGAGGAAGTTGCTGCGGAAGCAGGCGCGTCCAGCGTGACAACACATGGCCTTGATAAATTTGAATCGATGTCCGCAAGCAGTGGCCATTGCTCATTATAATCAAAGAACAGACGGGGAATACATGCGACAGTGACGTGCGCAATGTAAGATCTGAGTGTGAGGGCTATCACGCGCGCAGTGGGCTCCACTGGCAGGGGGGCAGCGCACAACTGACGCAAACTGCCCAACGAAGACCGTGTCAGCTGTGGTGAATCAATGTGGGACGCCGCATTGTGGCAGCCACGTTGCCTAATTTCGTACATTGCAGTAAAGCGCCAATGAGTGAAGCCCGCTCCAAGAATTTGTGCTCATCTGAGCTGCTAGTCTAAGTGTGTGGTTGTAGCGTCGGTTGTGTGGTGTTCGTTGTTTTCGTGGTTGCTACACGCACGCTCGTCGTGTGAACCGACACGTTTACGCGCGACATATAGACGTATATGTACCTGTATATAGAACATCATACCTTGCCGGGTGTGTGGGGTAGTAGGCGCATGGATATGCACATGAGCCGCAACTGATGAGGCCCCATGTGATTTCAAGAAAGGTTTGATACATTGACGTCTTGTTACCCCCGCTTCCCCAGTGCTATGGGAAGATGCGGCCCAGGCTCTTGAAAGGAGCGGGCCGCAGCAAAAGGACGCGACTTGGTTGGAACAAACGGAGGATGGGTTGGCAGAAACGGGTCGTGCGGTTGTAGAGATTTTGTGATGGGTTATCAAAACATCGGAAGTGACCAACCCTCCGAGCACCGTCGCCAATAATGAAGTGGCACGGCCGATGCCGGACTGATACCGGACGCGCCAGCAACCGAATCGCAGAGGTTCTTGCACCCTCCACGTCCAAGACGCTGGCCATGAGGCGCTGCCGCTCGTGGATCCTTTGAACCGGACGTGTGGAGAATGGGCAATTGCGGGGACCCCTCGAAGAGTTGTCACTTTCGAACGGTTTCATGTGTAGTTCTCTCGATTGTCCATGTCAAGTCCTTTCCAAAGCACCTGTTTCACAGAATCGTGTTTGGGATTGTTTGGGCTATATGCACATGCTTTCAGAGGAGTAGGGGCGCCCGTCACGTGTTTGACGATCCACCTTGTCTGGAGTTTCAAGCTCTGAGCAGCGGGTGCCATGCTCAGGTGGCATGGGACAAAGGTGAAGCTGTGCTTGACAAAGTGGTTTGGCTCCTGGGCTTTGGAGTTTGGCCGTGCTGAAAGGTCAGCGTTTCTTCTTCTTTGCGCTCTCGTCGACAGGGTTTGTAGGTTCTGTTTTGAAGCAGCTGGACATTTGTGGCGGTGGCACTTTCCGTGAGGTTAGTTCTGTGTATATATAATTGTTGCCAACACTGGTCAGCTGAAGCCCCTGTCAGCCCCCATTCACTCCACGCTTTTCGGGAATTCTGAAAAATAGGTTTTGGTTTGGGGCTGTGCTATGCCATATGTACACCTGGATGATTTCTGGGAGCTTGCATTGTTTTGCAAGTCGTAACGTCGAACACATGCTTTGAGCTGGATCCTCCCGTTCAGCTTGGGCGGCCGGTGTGGCCAAGGTTGAATCCGGACACCAAGAAGCTGGGCATTGGTTGCGTGGATGGCGCGCGGTGAGATTAGACCATTTTCCTTGCAGTGGCAGACTCCTTGCCGTGTGCAGTTGCTATAAACAGTACCAGCGACTTGAAGTCTATTTCTATATGAGGATGTAACACTAGTACCACCGAAAGAGCTGTCAAGACATATGTGGCACTAGTCTTTGAGTGGTGGTGCGCATGAAAGCCTGTCACCGAACAGCTGTACTTTGGAGCCTGTGACGAGCCTGTTACCACAGTCGCGACAAAACAATGGGACCGCAGTCGCCCAGCTGTTCGGAGGGACCTCCAAGGCGGTATAGGGGAAACGTCTGGAGCAAGGGATTGGTGACGTGGCACAATCGGAGCAGGGTCTGGGTCTCGACAACGGAGGGGGGGGGTGGTCGCCCTACCCCCCCTTGGTCGGAC
>JAODVM010366348.1:0-10978 GCA_025400095.1 Phenganax marumi
ATTTTGATCTCAAATGCGGCGCTCATTCGAGGGCGGCGCTCAATCGGGGGCGGCGCTCAAACGAGTAAATACGGTATATCACCTTCAAGACACATTAGCGATCAGAACTGAGAATCTCACCACCCTGATTCAAATTGCTCAAGGCTTTGCAATATCAGTACAACAATATACATATCTATTTTTGCTAAATTCCCTCTTGAAATAAATTATTATTCTTCACTCCAGAATAAATAATAAAGAACGATTGGAATCCATGGAATGTTAGTAATTTGATAAAAAGTGGTGGACCGAGACCGCATGCGCCAAACTGTTGTACATTTCTATCGCGAACTCATAGAAAATCATACTAAGCATCAAACTAAAGCATAATTTATCTCTTCACTTGCAATAATCTAACAATAATGGTTCAGAAAGGGCTTGTCTGGAATAGTCGCAGACACTGAATAAATCCAAATGAAACCTAACTCGAAGATTTCGTGTACTGGTAATGTGCAGTAAATTTTGCGTTTTTGCGTTGGATGCCGATGATCACAAGCTTTAGCTCAGGTTTGTTAGGGTTAAACTGAAGATAAGCTGGAGAAGCCATAATTTGACGACAGCACTAAGTTGCATGGCTAGTCTGTATTTCTAATCACAACAGCAGCATATCAGACAATTTTCTCACGAATTGTTCCCAGACAAACTGGAGAGCCATTAAGAATGATCATGATGAGTGATTATCCAAAAGGATTGTCAAGAAGAAAAGGCATTGCAGCCATGCGGAAGTACGGTCTGGTAACTGGATTTGCTCTCTAAACACGTTAATCCAAAGCAATTGTGAAATGACAATGAGTAATATTAGGTTGTAATCACAAATCTGCAAGAATAACTGTAAGCCTGCTTTTTTGTAAAAAGTTGAAGATGTTTATATTAACTTGTCTGGTAAAAGACAATAGGCTTTAAACCGTTCAAATTAGTGCACCGCCGCAATGTCATAAACAGTTCTGGGTGTTGCATATACGCCACTCGTGAAAATAAGCAACACAGAGACCGCGCAGCAGGAGTGGCTGGAGGGCTTTAGCCGCCCCAATAATTTTTCCAAAATTTTACAAACTATTCTACTTTTTCCTGCAATTTTTCGAAGATTCGAACAACTTTTACTCGACATCATATCAATTTTTGTGCAAGAACTGGGAAAAAATTGCGAAAAATGGACTGTGCCTTCTACCAATGATCAACCAAATTGGAAGCATTTCCAGCGACTTTAGTCGGTTCAAATGTCAAAACTTTCTGGGGGAGCATGCCCTCGGACTTCCGTAGCAAGCTTGCGCCTACAGCGCTCGATGCCTTGCACGTAGCGCGAGCTAGCGGTCCCAGTTCGGTTAACGACGTCAACGCGGGTAAATTAAGTTTTTGAGACCTGTATTACAAGTTTTACACTTTTATGCCTGTCATGTAAACTTGCAAAATAATTTAATTTATTCCTGAATATTTTTTCAATAAACGTGTAGCGCAATCATGCTATGGTTCGGCTGTTATTTAAAATACCATGCAAACTTCCCGGCCTTTGTGCATGCATGATAAAGTAGCAGTCAAGGACTATATAGGTTGACTAATTGCGAGTGCATTAGCAAAACTGTTGGACCAAGTAGCTATATCGCCAGTTATCCACTCACTTTCACATCGTTCAGTACCAGAAAAATCGTATCGAAAATCACTTGTAAATGGGCCTTTATTTCACTTGTCACTTTAATAAAGCTCTTACTCTCAGTTACAATGTTCTATATCCTGCAGCAACGAATCACACTCTTATCATTCTCGCATAAAAAACAATGCATGCATAATGGTGAAAACACTCTATAAAGTAACTTTAAAATATAGATCATGTGAAAACCTATGTATCCGACAAGTTCTTAGGACTTAGCTATAATTCTTGTGCTGATAATATTACAGGTTTTGGAAAGATTCACAGTCAAATTGGGTCATCTGGTACACCTGCCAAATATGAAATAATATCAAGAAAAATTGTGCAGCAACAGAATGTAAGAAATTTGATTTCTTATATATCTATTTACGCTGCATACATCAATCATGCTTTGTTTGTCCTGCTAGAATTCCACATTAATCTTTAAATTCCAGAATTCCCGGCGTTCGACAAAAAGTAGGGATAAGAGCTATACAATTATATAAAAAACCGCTTTCGCGTGACAGTTTTCCTGCTCACAATAAGCTTACAGTGGCTAAATATCAAATTTCAAAGTCCTGACTTGTTTTCACATCAGTGCAGTCAAATGCAATACTTTATAATCAAATATTTAACATGTTGAGAGGCTGCACACCATTATCTAAAAGTGCAGTGCGAATAACAGATCAAAAAGCTTTCTTGTAAAATTCTCAAATTTCTTTTTTCTTTAATGGTCTTAGAAAGTCTATCAATCACCAGAGTTAATGTGGGCCTAAAATTATTAAACTCAAAAACGTTTTTTAAGTTATGATACATTTTACTATCATATCATGTTTTTGCACTTTCAATGCTGCTCCAGGTTTTCAAAGAATGCGACACCGAAGGCGACTGTGAACCACAAGGAAGTGGTGACAACGATGGAGAAAAAATACGTGTAAAAGAACTTCTACCTGTGCTACAAAAGGTGAATATTTTCTTGATATTACTTTGAAAAGTTTCTGTTACAGTTATATTGATTGGTACGAATATACATTATACTGTTGACATCGTTAAAGGCAATTCAATTATTATCACTTTGACAAACGCAATGACCTCGCATTTTCGACGACACGTTTGTACCAAGTTTACCTGTATATTTTCAGTTAAGGTTTAGCTAGAGAAGGAGATTTTACTTAGATTTTCTGCGCATTTGAACTTAAAATTAACTCAGTATTCCTTCAAAGAGAACTAGATACTTTCTACATTTGTTTCAAGGAGTCGACACCAATCGATGCATTTTTTGGGCATGACTCCAATACAAAAAATGAAAACACCAAATACGAAATTATTTTCCAGTCAATTGCAGAGAAAGAAACTGTAAGTTATAGATTACACCTGTTTACACCAACTGTTTTGGAAAAACCTTAATTTAGTTTAACATTTCTTATTTTCTCAACTATCATATATTATTTATTCCATAACCGTTGACGACGTTTGTTGTCTCCACATTTGTTGCGCAGGCCTATATCACACATCAAACAATATGAACTAGCAATCTTTTGAAATTAAAGTACATTTTGGAATGATTTCAACACTCTTTCATTAGTTTTTTCTTGAATAAAAATTTAGGACTCGACACTAAATGATACGTTTAAAGGCGGAGAGTTTTCGAAAAGAATAAAGGAAAATAAAGAGAATGACGACGTAATATATGAAATTATTTCGATGAAGAATCAGGATAAGGTAAAAATTTTTTCACTAATGAACTAAATGAAAGATTGGAAATTCGAATACGGTGATAATGATAAAACCCCAGATGTGACAATTGTATGGGTTACCCATGACCGGTAAAATTTTGCCGTCTTCATATGGCATAGAAGGGGATTAGGAAGGCATCAAGGCAAAAGAACGCGTTCGGTATGTTTCAATAACGGTTGGACCAGTCTTTTTAAAAACCATATTAATTAAGGAGTGTTTTTTTTTCACGTATCCTCTGAAATAACTTTATCTCTGGTGAAATTAATCATCACCCGTATACCTGCAAAACGTGAAAAAATGACTTTTATGCGTGGAATGTCTCAATTCCTCATGACATTTCACATGCGAACTAAAAGATCGATATGACTGTTACATTTTTTTTCAAATTTTCCTGGGAAGAACTGTGATGACGAGGATGAATGTGGCAGTGCTGATGGTGTTTTCAGTAATGAAGGCAGTGAGGAAAACACCGTTCGTGGACTGTCTCCGCAGAAGAATAAGGTATAATATTAGATTACCACTATTTGAAAGCAATTCATATTGGTCAAATTTGCATGGTAATCCGCTCTCTCCTTACTGTGCCTCTTACAGAATGGACCTGAATGGTTTCCCGGGATTGACATGCTAAGTCTCAGTACCCATGTAATATATCAATACATGCACAGTTGATAATTTATGCATGTTTATGTAGTAAAATGGGTATCATAGTCATTTGTATTGTCAGTTTATTGTTAAACCCTAAAAGAGCAGCTTTAACGTGGAGAGAATATTTCATTTATGATTGCTCGATTTTGTTGTCATATTGCAATTTTTAAAAACAGTATGCAAAAAGTACTGATTATTATCTTTTCCGACGTGTACTTTATCACATTTTTTTTAATACCTGTGAAAACAAAATGCACTTCCACATTTTTCATTAAAAAAAAGCGAATAATTTCAATAACATTGTGATCGCTTGAAAATTCGCTTTAGAATGCATCAACAGAAGAAACAGCGTACTATGAAGTGATATCAAAGTCGGTGGTGAATAAGGAGGTAAAAGCATTCATCTTTTGTACGTTACTTTTGTATATACACAACGATTTTTCCAGAAATTGTAATCGTGAAAAATAAAAGTAATTATGATTCTACTTGCAAAGATAATTATAATAATGTTATTCATGATCCCACCAGCATTGCTACTGGTGTTAACGAAAGAATAGTGCTTACATTCCAGCTCGCAGATACCAAATTATTTTAAATGGACAATATAACTATAAGCTACAAGATTGCTGTTTTTCGTATTACAATTTGTATCATCCCCTGGACAAATAAAGTCATCTGATGCTTGCCGGTATAGATAGAGAAGTAAAATGGGACCCACTGTGTCCTAATGATTTAATGCTCTAATTTTTGAAAATCTGTACAGGAATCAAATCCGGCTGATGTTTTTAAAGCAAAAGAAACGGCAGAGCATGAAAATGGCGACGTGAAATACGAAATTATTTTCAAATCATCGTCGAAGGAAGTCAAAGTAAGCAAAATTTATGTTTATTTACGTACGTACAGCTGTATTACATTTTTAAACTTAGATATTCGATGTTGTTCACTCAAGACTTGATCAATATGATTAATTTTTATCATATCTTGAGGATAATATTGAGGATAATTCTGTGATTCGTTGAGAAATTTATTGATATTAATTATTTCACATAAACAAATTGTAAAAAATAATCTACATGATAGTGTAAAAAATACAAAATTTTAGCATGCAGATATTTCATTTTAGCATCTTCTGTCCCTTAAGGTACCTCCTAAGAAAGATTGTGATGATGAAGATGAATGTGGTAGCGGTGATAAAGCTTTCAGTAGTGAGGAGAGCGGTAAATTTGAAAGCATCAAAGGACTTTCCCCTCCCGAGGAAAAGGTACGCGTACGTGGATGCATTTACAAAAATAAGGGCAAAATATGGAATCGGTCATAAAAGAAATTCGATTGGATTTATCGTTATTATGAAAAGGACCTAAACTAATAAAGCATAATTAGGAAATTCAATTCTAACAATTTTGTAATGTCATAGCTGCTGTCAATAGGCGAAGAAGTAGAGCGAAAACCTTACTAATCTTTTGTCTTGTTTTGAGGGTTGTCGATTTAAAAAATATTTCTCTTACTAACAAGATGTGACATTTCTTTATTTTTCATCTCAGCTGAAATTTTATTACTGGAAAAACTTGAGTATAGTTAGGTCATTCAACCTCATAGATGTTCTTGTTCTGTTTTTATACATTATGCAATTTTTTTTTCAACTTTTATTACAAAAACGCAAACTATGCAATCAGTATTAAGCAAACACACATGGTCAGTTGAATTAAAAATGGAAAAACTTTAATATTGCAGAGTGAACAACCAGAAAAATCAACATATTACGAAGTACTATTTAAAAAAATGGAAAACAAGGTACAGTAATGGATTGATAGCAATATTATATGGACTGTATATCACAAGAACACTCATTGCGGAAAACTGTAATCATGCACTTCTATATACTGATAATAATTGAATTCAATGCAAAATATGTGTATGTTTTGGTTCGGGTGAAATTGCAATACGAAAAGGTCTTATAGCCATTACGAAAAGCTGCTGGTGGTAAACAAGTGTATATATACGTCAAATAGTCCATAAATGATATGTCTATAGAGGGTGATAAGCAATTATATTAAGGACAAATATTACAATATCAAAGGACTTGGCTCCAGTAGACATCTTTGCTGCAGAAGACATTCCCTTGGATTCATCCAGTACGGGAAATGAAAACGTGAAATACGAAATCATTTTTGCAAGCTCGACAGACGGAGTCAAGGTAAGATATTTTAAAATTTTTACCTCGTTGTTTCAACTAGCTGCGTTGTAAATATAGCTCAGAATTTGTAAAACGATTTATTGCATTAAAAACACTTTTCACTGCAAAAATTTTTCAGTTTGATACAACGCAAACACTTTATAGCAACCTGATTGGCTTGCAATATAAATTTCCGGATCTGACAAAAGTAAGAAGCAATTCAATCACGTTAAACATTTTTCACTTAGCGTCCCGCACACTTGTTTAGTGAAAAATGAGCTGAACAAAGAGTTAAAAAAAAGTAAACAAAATCTTTATAGTAATTACTGACAAAACCAATATTTGTCGTGGAACCACACGGCTTAAATTTTGGTATGAATCAATATAAAACAAAGTCATACAGTTTTAAAACGCACAAAGCGAAACTTTTTCATTTCGAAAACAGCGCCAGTAACAAAATGTTAAATTGTTTTAACTTTGCCATGGTATGTTCCCATTGCTTTGCAAGGTGCACATAAACAAGATTGTAACGGCATACATTTCGTTCAGAATTTTTAAAGTTTTTCATCATGAATTTATATGGTACAGTTGTCGACAAAAAAATTTCCAAATTCCAATTGATTTGACCATTGTTATCGTGCTTGTTGTCTGTCTATATAGGCTATATCTAAATCGGGGAAAGAGTGCGATGATGAAGACGAATGTGCTGGCAGTGGCGAGGAGCTTTTCAGGAATGGTGGCAACAAGATCATTAGAGGTTTTTTTCCTTCAAAAGATAAAGTATGTTTATCACAATAAATTGCCATATCCAACGTTAGACTAGTCCACCCTTTTACTGCTCCTTGCTATATGCTCTCAAATAAAATGAAGCTATAAGAAAGCTAAGGACTATCAGGAAAACTATAGGGGCTTCGATACACTAAGAGCACACACAATCTGGTGGAAATATTACATTTGACAAAATTCATGTTGTTGTTCAGAATCATATGTTTATGGATAGTATATACTATTCCTTCGACACGATATATACTAAAATTTGGTTTGGACTAGTTTGGGTAAGCGCGTGTTCTAGTTTTCAAATGCGCTTATTCTATATTTCATCTTTTTTCAATGAATTAGCCGTAGTTGCTAATAGAAAATTGAATTTCCCAGGAACCATTGAATCCAGCTTTTGAAATCATATCAAAAGAAACAAAAACAATAAAGGTAAAAGTCATTTTTCACTGAGCAGACTGAAATTTTGCCATGTTGTAAATGGTACTACAAGGAATATATCTTCAAACGTATGCGTTTCGAGCGATTTCAAGTTCACGATCGAATGATGTTTTACTAGTAAAAATTTATCAGGATTCAGCACCTACTGAGGTTTTTGGACCAGGAGAATTGCCAATCACTCTGCTAAATAATATATTAGTAGTTACTACAGGCTGGAATGAGAAATTTAAATTATTTAAATCAACTTCTAATTTTTTTAAATTTTACTGTAGCATACAATACAGCAATATATTAACATACCAGCAGTATGAAAAGGAGCGAGAAAAAGTAGCTAACCCGACCAATTAAGTAATTCCCAAGTTTCACTTTTTGATGAATGAAAATTTAACTACCATTAATATATTCGAATGTTTCACTCAGATTTTCTATCATGTTTAATAATGTTAGTATATACATGATGACGATGATAATTGATTGTGATAAATATAAAGATCACCTGTTGTATAACTTAGGATAGCAAGAGCTGTGACGATGAAGATGAGTGTGGTAAAGCAGATGTAAATGAGGGAAGTGGTGAGGATGGAACTATCAGGGGATTTTCTCCACCGAAGGTAGAAGTTTACATTTTCGGCATTACAAGTTTATAAACTCTGTGGGATAATAATAACAATCATTTTAATGACACGTGCTGCTTGTCATTCCCGCACAAACAGGGACCGCGCAGCGTTTTTCGGATTGGGACTGTTAGGGCCGTAGGCGTGAGCATGCTAGACGCTATATCCTCTAAAATCGCTGGAAATGCTTCCAATTTTGTTGATCATCGCTAGAAGGCACAGTCCATTTTTCACAATTTTTTCCACTTTTTTGCACAGAAATTGATATGATGTCGAGTAAAAGTTGTACGAATCTTCCAAAAATCGCAGGGAAAAAAATGTAATATTTTTTTAAAATTTTGGAAAACTTATTGCGGCGGCTAAAGCCCTCCAGCTACCCCTGCTGCGCGGTCCCTGACAAAAGATGGCGAATATGGAAATGCTGGCTAAATAAAGCAAGTCCACATGTGTTTAGCAGTTTCATTACCGGACGTGCAACTGATCCGCAACCTAATCGTGATGTCTATGCACATTTAGAGTTTAACAGGAGAAAACGTTTATGAAGTGATATCAAAAGAAACGCGCAAGAATAAGGTAAAAGACTAAGGTATACAGTACACTATATACTATTGAAAGACACAGAAGGATCTGCTGGTGTTTTTTAACACAGAATATTGCTCAAATCTGATTGTACATATTAGCAGAAAGAATCAGTTTATTCATAACATATAAACAGTCAATTTGGTCATCACAAAAATAACTGTAATTTAGTTACGTTTGTAATTAATCAATATCATTGCTATCCAAGGATCTGTCTCCTCTCGACGCATTTACCTTTGAAGAGAAAAATGCGGCAACATATGAAATCATATCACAGACTATGGAAAGTCAGGTGAGAAAAGTTTAATACCATATACGGTGAGTTCACAACTTTCTTCCACTACTGCATGGGTATAGCTGTATACCTTAGTTTTCATGGTTTTGATATTTGGATCTGTATAATAATACTAAAAAGTACAGACAGATCAGCTAAGATCAACAATAAAAATCTACATGCAAGAATAGACAATATACGCTTTAGACAAATTTTCGATTTAGGGAAGACGAAAGAAATCAATCTCCACAACTAGAAAGAACCTAAAATTAGTACAATTGCAAAGTTTGGTTAATTCCGAAATGTTACAACGGACGGAAATTATACCCCTGTGAATTTTGTAAATTTTGTACACTTTTTGTAATTACAAAAGTATGTGAAGTTTGCCAACTTCGTAGGGCTAGGTTTTTCGTATTTTACAACATTTTGCGACCAAACTTTACTTTGTAGTTGTAGCTACCAGTTTTCAAATTTGCCTACAGATGAAACTTAGTTTAAAGCGTATATATTATTCATTCCCGATTACAAAATAGTGAGCACCTTACTCAATATATGTTGCTTAAGATCTTTTTCTTAATTATAACTTTTTGGGGTTTTTTTTAAATCTGCGAAATAGGTTGGATCACAAGTTTCAGGTAATGTCCCTTTATTTTTCGATTTTTCTCCAAGCTGTCTTATTTTGACTTGTTTTAAAACCATTACCCGAAAGATAAAATTCACAATTTATTTGTCTTTTGGATTACATATGCTTTCCAGTAGAAAATCACAAATGCCGTTTTTCTGTAATTCCATTCGTTTAACTTAGGCAAAGAAAAAAATATAATGTGCAAGATCTTGTTGGCAAAATTGTCTTAAGTTCATAAACGTTGATACGGTATCTATGTTTCCTTTACGTTCAGCTGAATCTTCTCTATAGGTCCTCTGTTCCGCGGTTCGTCTTTCCTTGAACTTCCACCTCTTGGGAAGGATGCACAAGACAACATCGACGCTGAAATGGAAATATTTCCACTCGAGAAAAGTGGGGTATTGCTTTACAACGGGTGGCAACCTGACAAGATTGGAGATTTTTTTTCATTATTCATCAAAGACGGTTTTGCTGAGCTTAGTTTCGACTGCCGCTCTGGACCAGTCAAAATACGGTAAGCAAATTTCCACTGTTTGTGTATGCGATGACGGGCACAGAGTGTAGATTCTTGCAAAATTAAGATTGTAATTCGAAACAGCCATGCATGTTTATAAGGCAATTTGGTATCTTAGAATGATCTCCCCTTCAAATTACACTTGCACGCATACTTTTAAACAAAACGATTCAAACACAATTTGAGTGAAAGTTTTGTCAAGTTAAGGTCATTTTGTCAGCAACTGCATAGGTACGATTGGGACGATACATACATACATGATCTACTTTTTGTCAATTTTAGAAAAAGTTATTTCCACATTGCAATTCTTGACACATTTGAAATAAAAATTATGCTTTACAGTCTTTATTATTTTCCATTCAAGAACAATGGAGCCAATTAAAATTAACGAATGGAACAAAATCAAAATATTCCGCACTGGAAGATTGGGAAGTATGACTGTAAACGATGAAGCTTCTGCAATCGGATTGTCTCCTGAACCGCGAAGTGCATTGACTCTGCATCAAAAACTTCTGGTGGCCGGGATGCCCAGGGAAATGCGGAGCGAAGTATATTTAAATGTTGGCATTGACAGAGGCTTCACTGGATATATTCGTAACGTAAGTTTGACATACACTGTTGTTAGGTTTGATTAAGTATCTTCACGATCTTTTTTACTTTTTCATGAATTTTGTGAAATAAAACTGATTTAAATGTTAATAGAAACGTGGGATATTCTTTAACTATTGCATGTATTGTCGTCAAAAAGGTAAAAACCCGATTGGTTGTGCATACGTTTCGTCGTCGGCGCCATGTTAGATGAACTTGACAAAGGATTCTTCTTGTTTGCAACTATACAGGGTGTATAAAAAAAACGCAATCCGACTTTAAAGCTTTATAACCGAAATAATATATATTTTCATGTCTTCATTTTCAGTTCATGTTGTAGTCCCATCCTTT
>JAODVM010366459.1:0-10976 GCA_025400095.1 Phenganax marumi
AGTTGACTTTAAAATGCGATTTAAACTTTGCCGTTTGCCGTCAGCGGTTCGTCGTAAACGTCAATCTAAAACTCTCTTCTGTTACAATATGTAGAATGTTATTAGCTCAGCGCGTCGCAGAATAATGTCAACACAACACATTTGTACTATTTCTTCTGCAGAGAATCACCAGCTTCTATAAAGACGAAGACGTCTGAAGCGAAGCGAACTTTGACGCAATGGAAAGAGGTCTACTTTGAAACCCGAGCAAAGATTGAAGCATCAGGTCGCGATGCACGCTGGGAATTTGATAGAAAACGTCTGTTTGAGAGAAGTGACTATATGGCGACAATTTGTGACGACGTACACGAAGTAGCCCAGGTTAGAAGTCCGCTGCGTTAATCTGACAATACTGTCATTTTGATTTTTACCGACTAATTTAATCAGCAATACGAGGATTTTGCATAAGAAGAAATATTACAATTTTTCTATGAATTATTCAAATATGTTGAACATGTACAATCCCTGACCTTGACGTAGGCTGTCTAGAACCATGCGGAAGATGAAGTTTTTGCATGAGAAGATGCATTGCAATCCTTCTTCACAGTATTCAAATATTATACATAGATACAATCCCTGACCTTACGATATCTTCTTTGAATAGGTTCTGGAAGAGTTCTACAATATATTTGGTCCAGAGCTGAAAGCAGTGACGGGTGATCCAAAGAGAATTGAAGATGTTTTAAAGCGGGTGGATGGCTTGGTGAAACCACTGGAAAATGTAAGCGAAGGATTTGAATAAACTATCAAGACAGTGAACGGTTCGGTTACTGGACATCTTTCTATTCGGCTCTGTTCGTTTGATATATCGGTATCTTAGCATGTTTAGTATTCAGCATGAATTATAATAAATCGGTATCTTAGCATGCTTAGTATTCAGCATGAATTATAATAAATCGGTATCTTAGCATGTTTAGTATTCAGCATGAATTATAATAAATCGGTATCTTAGCATGTTTAGTATTCGGCATGAATTATAATAAATCGGTATCTTAGCATGTTTAGTATTCAGCATGAATTATAATAAATTATTCATAGCTTGCTCTTTTTTTTCAGGTGAACTTTGATCCGTTCAATCTCCGTCATTCATCTAGTTGGAAAAGTGTCATGGATCGTTTTCGTCGCGAAGTCGGAGCGATTGAAAACGAGGCGAAACATTTCATAGACGATTCGTTCCAGACCCTACGCTCGGCTGAAGGAGCCTTTGATATGCTGCAGAATTTTAAACATATTCGTTCGCGAGATGCCATAAACTCACAAATGATGAGGAAATTCAATGATATCTTACTACAGTTTGGAAAAGAGGTGACTGACTTGATGTTATGTAAAATTTGTGCCATGGCACTCACCACCTACCCAGTAAACTCGTTGTCGAGGAAAACTTGTTTATTGTACACACGAGCTGTGAACGCTTCAAGAAAATTGTCAAGGAAAACATGTTCGTCGTATACACGAGCAAGTGACTTCGTCAAGAAACTTCTCAAGGAAACTTGGTTGTGTCGAAGGACGAATTTCTGTTTAGTTTTTGACTGTCTATATGTTTTTCAATACTCCAGGTGGATGTTATCTATGCTCTATTCAAAGCGAAACACCTGTCACCACCTTCGAACAAGAACCAACCTCCTGTATCTGGTGCGATCGGTTGGGAGAGATCGCTGTTTCACAGAATTAAACACACCATCTTGAGATTTCAGGAAATTGAAGATATGCTGAACAGCGATCAAGGAAAACTGGTTAGCTTTTCATTCAAGCTCAATAGATATGTAGCGAATCTTACTTTGTGAAACCTTCTGTTATACTTGGCATTATGTTCTCAAAGTCATCTTTCATTATAGGCGAGTAAAAAGTACGTGACCGTTGCTAGGATAATGAAGCAATATGAAGATAAGAAAGTCGAAATTTGGCGTGAACAAGTGGAAGCTAATCTTTTGTCGTATCTTAAAAAGAATCTTCTCACTCAAACATCTGGCGACTCTATTACGACTAAATCCGGAGCTCATACGACGAACGACGATGTTGGTGCCGAAGATGAGTACAAGTCACCTGTACAAAGTAAGTGCCAGTTTTAACAAGTTGTGCTGTTAGGGCTAAAGTCTTTGTTCTGTCTTTTTGTTCACGTTTATGTAAGCTTGCGCACGGCGAAGTCGTAGTCATCGGAGACATGGTTTGAAGAATGGACCCTTTAACCTTACAGACAAAATTTCAAAAAAATTTGAACTAGGAAAATCTTTTATCACAGCCTGAAAGAGCATCCTGAATTTAGTAAAACTGCCAAGTTTAGTTGGGAAATGTTTTAAAATAAGGAAAATATAGCCGTGCAAAGTTGGCAAATTTTGTATATTTTTCTGTTACGCGTGGGAAATTAATACCCCGTTCGAGAAAAAGGGTATCATTTCCGAATTCAAATTTTTTTAACATTTTGTCTCTAAGGTTAAAGGTCCATTGACCAAAGTCTTCGTCCTGTCTTCCTAGGCTCCTCTAACATTAGTACACAGCATTATGTGGTGGATTTTTCGCCTGAGTTGTACGAAATTATCACGGAGACGAAGTATCTGGAACAACTAGGTTTTCACGTTCCAGAACTCGCGAGAAATGTCTCACTACAGGTGGGTAGAGATGTGTGCTCTCCCAACATGTTTCCCCACCCTCCCCACTCAAAGAAATAAAAGTTTTTGGAGAGAAGACAAAATCTTTTAATTGGACTCATGCTCAAATTTCAAATCAAAAGTTGTTTTTTTTTGTTTCTCATAGGAAGAAAAGTTTATCAAGCATGTTGATGGCTTGAAGACAATGCTGACCCAGTATCATAAAATATTGTCAAGTTTAAATCACGCCGAGGTAATATCATTTAAATTTCATAGTGACAGACGAATATTGAAGAGATTAGCTCATTTTGCGACACAAAGATGTCGTGAATGTTGCCTTACTAGTGAGTTTAAGCAAGCAACGTTTTTGACAACGCGAACGGCATGAGAAACGTCAAAGGACTGGGTCAAGCACGGTGATTGGTTGCAAACGTCAAGTTTACTTCCGGTCGACGTCCGTGTTGTCAAAAACGCCGCTTGCTTAGGCTCGCTAATGTATACATCCCACCGCAGCCAGTGGAAACTGCTAGACATGGAGGGATTTTTACTTGGGGAATCCTACAAATACATTGTTCGTGAATACCGACATACCTTTCGGCCAGGTTTGCCCGTTGTTCCCACAGTGCCACGCGTGCCTGGCTTGCCCTAAAACAACCAGAGGAAGCCCATTACATCGAATGAAAATCAGCGCTGATTAAATATTTCAGAAGTTTTTCATATTTAAACTTTTTCTATAATATACCTGTTTGCCGGCCTCGCCAGGATCCCCAGTAACACCTGGTAACCCAAGATTACCCTATTGTAGAAACAAAACAACACATACACCATTAACCACTATTACCCACAATGGACACTACATCACTACGAGTCTCAAGCGGTATCAAATACCATACTCAACACCGGATGCATTTCGGAAATAAATTCATGCGAAAAACATCAAGTAATAAACCAATTTAGAATTGCACTATTGTACCTAAATATCCTTACCTGAACTCCTTTTTTCCCCTTCCTCCCATCTACCCCTGGTTCACCCACACGACCCTAATACACATAGTCAACTCAACGTTATATTTTCACGTGATTAAAACATATCTATGCAGATGACTTACTCGCTCTCCAGTTTCACCGTCCGGACCAGCAGGCCCGCGAAATCCCATAGGACCCTACAATGAAAAGGTTGTACTTTCATCATTTGAACGAGGAGAGGCTTAGATTAACGTTACGATAGTGAACAACGAATACTCTTGAGGCAAAATGGCGATAGTAACAATTAAAACACTATACGTACAGTATATTACAAAAGAAATTATAAAAAATTTACCCTAGTCCCAAACTTCCCCTTAATCCCTTTCACCCCATATGACCCTGGTGGACCCTACAGAAATGAAAAGATGTACTTGTAAAAGCAGGTATATTTAATATTTAGCGTTTCTTGACAAGGTTGTTCACGAGTTCACTAGTTCGTGTGTACAACGAGCAAGTTTTCCTTGACAAATTTCTTGACAAGTTCACTGGCTCGTGTGTACAACGGACAAGTTTTCCTCGACAAGTTTCTTCAAGAGTTCAAACTTGAAAACGAGTCCGCCTGTGTAACATTTCCCAACTAAACATACCGCGGCTCCTGCATTTCCCACGAAGCCCTTGGCGCCCAACTTCCCCGGAGGGCCCTGGAATTTCAAAGGCATATTTAGCAAAATAAGACGAAATTCAAACAATAATTTTGTCTTTTACCGATTTTCCTCCAATGCCAGGATTCCCTCTGTTTCCAGCATCACCAGGTGTACCCTAAATAAATACAAATTATATTAAAATTAATCCACAATAATTTTATACAGGATAAAATTCCATAATAAAATGGAAACGACTAAAACCTGCAGGCCTTGTCCTCCCGACTTCCCTTCAACGCCAACATCGCCATCGCCTCCCTATCAAACACCAAAGCTTGCGGTTAAAAAAGGCGGAATCCAATTTCTGCACGAATACCATATTAGTCAGATGCATTTCAATATACTTAGAAATCACATGGTAGGACTTAAAAATCAATTTCTTCGCTGGAAACGTTTCAAAAATGCCTTTAATGGTTCAATTCTTTTGCTTTGTTGTTTACCCATGAGAAACCAGCCTCAATTTAAATTGCAATGCTTCAACCTAATTTGATATAAGATTTTTATATTCTATTATTTTCTGATTATTATTATTATTATTATTATTATTATTATTATTATTATTTTTATTATTATTTTGAAATTCATACATAAATTAGGTTCGCTTTTTTGAGGCACGCTAGTAACCCAGTTATTGATAACTGCATATTAACAACATCTTTATCTCTAAATTTCTCAAACCAACCTGCTCTCCAGCTAACCCAGGAAATCCTTTATCACCTCGAGGTCCTAGTGGGCCCTAATTTTGAGAAAAATACAAACAATATTTGAGTACAATTGTAGCAAACCAAATGATGTCATCACCATGATGTAATACAATGACGTCACCAACCGGTATCCCCATTTCTCCTGGCAAACCATGCTCTCCCGGTTTACCAATAGAACCCTAGGATAGAACGACAGATTTTAGAGACTGACAAAACTTAACTCTTGTACTTTTGCATTCTGCGTATTTCGTCATTTCCACGATAATATATTTCTTTATAAATAATGAGAAAACGAACAAATGTTGCCAGAGCTGAAACTTATATTTCAAAAAAATTCATAACGAGCAAACTGGCCTTGTAGCCCAGAGGCCAAGCAATGACCACACCACCAAAGATAGCAACAGACCTTACCCATTACGACGTTTCATAGCAATCTAACTACTAGGACCAACATGCTTTGTCAGCATGCTGGCGCAATTGCTTGTTAATGCTTGCAAAATATTCTGGGGCCCATTGTTCGAAAGGTGGATAGGGCTATCCACCGGATAGTGATTTTTTGTGACCTTCGTAAAATTTTCCATTGATCGTTATAAGATAATATTACGACTTGTAACGATAGATTAAAGTCTGTAACCTTTCTGTTGTCGACCAAATGGAAGTTTCGGCATTTTTTGTCCGATTACATGCATGAACGTTGAAAACTTCACTATCCAGTGGATAGCACTATCGACCTTTCGAACAACCGGCTCCTGATCTCAGCAGTTACATAATGCAATGGATAGGGTCTATTTAAACCCAAAGTAAATATCACACAAATTGTCAATTAACTTCCTATAGAGCTAAATAAATTTTCTAGGGCAAAATACGCAATTCATCGAAAGGGCTGCGAAGTATTTGTAATCAAAACAGTCCATCTATAGGAAAAGTCTCACCCTATTCCCTTTATAGCCTTTCCAGCCAATCGATCCAGTGTCACCTTTCAGTCCCTATTAATCGCAATATATTCGTTTGAAGTACGTTTTAAAATACATAGAAATGCACTCTAACAAAGGATAGTATAACTAAGTTCGCGTTTTTACTCACTGGTGCTCCCTTTTCGCCATCTTCACCCGGCTTACCTAACTTTCCAATTAGTCCCTGGAGGATATAAGATAGTTTAGACTGCTGAAGACAATATATTATTTGCAAACCACTTAAAATTCAAGGGTCTAGATAGACACACAAAAATAGATAGATAGATAAATAAATGAACAACATTACTTAACCACGTTAGTTCCCGCCAGTTAGCCTTTTTCGCGACGCCATTTTTGGGGTACTATCTGAGATTATAAACTGGATTATAATCAATAAATATAGGCGTTGTATTGTCATTGTTGTAAGCAAAACCTTTATAAGTTAATTTACAGTTCGATTATTGAACAACGGTTTTCATACAGCCTAGATTTTTCTGGTTTTGACATATTTATTTCACGAAAAGTACCCCAAAAATGGCGTCGTGAGAAAGGCTAATTATTGCTGATCATTCCTAGCAGTGTGTATTAGCCATTTACGATAAAAATGCAAGAGTTCATAATATGACAATATAAATTCTTTCAAGTGCATGTTACTGCTTTAAATTCGAAGCGAAGCGCGATTTTATAGTGAAAGGAAGAAAGGGGGTTGCTTTCCCTAATTTCAGTTGGTCTTCCTTGTTAGACGTGATAAAATAACAAAGCACGGTGCGCTGAAATGCAATGCCATTCACATGGTTCGAGATATTCATTATTCATATCTTACGATTTCTCCAACAGTGCCTGTTTTTCCAGGAACTCCAGCAATTCCTTTCTTGCCCTTTGAAAAAAAAATAGTACCAGAATATAATAAAAATATACTAGAACTTAATATAATACGATAGCATAATGAAGTAAAACTATTATAAAAATAAAATACCAAAATACAGATTGTATTTTTTTCACCTTCGGACCTTTGTCTCCACCAGCTCCCGTAGAGCCAGCGCGACCGGGTTGACCCTGAAACAAAACCAATACTTCTATCTTATTCTACAAAAGGTTTACAGCTCGGATGCAACGAAAACAGGTCGGGATATTATGAGAATGTTTATATTCAAATGGTCTAGTCGTATATTAGTCTTTGTTTACCTTGAAACCAAATATTCCCATTTCTCCACGCAGACCACGGTTTCCTGGGGGTCCCTAAATACAGAGTTTTAACCAGAGTAGCGATAAGATGCGTGATGAAGACACTAGACTGGAGTGTTGATACGTTGGGTTGTGAATTATAACTTCTTGCTAAGTTACATTCCTTTTACTAAACCAGAGTAGTGATAAAATGTATAGCGCCAAACACTTACCACGTCACCCGTATCACCAACTAAGCCTTTAACCCCCTTGTTTCCAGGATTTCCCTTTGGAAATTTAGCATAGGAGTTGAAAAAACCAAAATTAGTAAAAGGTTAAAGAGATACATCTAGCCATAATGGAGGATGACATAAAAATATCCCACCGGATCCCCTTTCTTTCCAGCTGTTCCAGGCAAACCAGGAAAGCCCTTTTCACCCTAAATGGAAAAAAATATTAGTAAATATTCAAACATGGAACAAAAAAGGTTTGTTATAGCCTTCTTCGAACAAAATGTATCAACGATTATGATTCGTTCGCTAATTTGTTACAGTCAACCAATCATAACACTAGATATACCAAAGTTGTGACCCAAATATGGCTTATCAGATACCGTATGTTTGTACTTCAAGATACATAAATGTACTCACATATATACCATCTGACCCTATTATCCCATGAGGTCCTGCAGGACCCTCTGGACCCTACAAAACAGCTTGGTGAATAAAAAGGTTTTCTTGATAAAAGTTTAGTTAACTCCCCGACTTATGTACAATAAACAAAACATTCAAGAATCTTACCGGTTCTCCTGTGTGACCCGCATCGCCTGATTTTCCCGCAACTCCCTTTTCACCCTAGAGGACGTAAGGCCGTATCATTATTGTATAATGAAGACTGGTCGATCGTAGCGCCTTTTTGCTTTACACTGGTGACTTTCATTGCGATTTTTCTCATTTTAAAGGATGTGATGGACTAGATTCACTGACGTAAAAGTCAGACACTTCCAGTACCGTTGCATTTTCATAAATCATTCAACTCTATTACATCCTTCACAATGAGAAAATCGCCGTGAAAACCAAGAGTAAACGGGCATTAAAAAACCCCAACTTACAATATCTCCAGGGTCACCATCAGGCCCATCATCTCCGTCAACACCCTGGAAACATTCACCACAAATTATCAAGTGGCAACACACTCCAATGTGTTTCACCTTGGTTTTTCTTATGGTCAATTTTCAAATTAGTTACCGTTTCTCCTAGAAGACCTTGGGTTCCAATGTCTCCTAGCCGGCCCTACAAAAACGTGCAATATCGATTTACTCGCAAAATTTCACACAAGGAAAAACTAAACGAAAAGAAATGGTTTAGCGCCTACCTTTCCCCCAAGGATTCCATCGCTACCTTTAGCCCCAATTGCTCCGGGAGGACCCTTTTAAAACATACAATCATTCTGCAATGCCACAAAAGTTAGAAACAAACGCACAGACTGTCTCTAAATAAGATAGGTACTTACGGCAGGTCCTATAGGACCGTGATCTCCAATAATTCCACGCGCTCCAGGTCGGCCCTAGCAATATGTTGACAAAAGTTACGTATAATTCAGAAAAAAGCTAGACAAATTGATCATTTCTTGTGTTATGCATTACGCTAATACGTGCCTTATCACCAATCTTGCCTTGATCTCCAACTACACCCGGCTTCCCCATATAACCCTGAAAAAATTACGATTCACCATCTTGTACCCATACATCTCTATTCAATATTAATCGTCGTCGTTTCCTTTAAGACTAACGTGAGGATACAGGTACCTTTACACCATTTGTTCCTATTTGTCCTGCAATTCCAGCAGGTCCTCGAAGTCCCTAAAAGTAACAATGAAACTCAATGGACAAAAAAGAAGACAAGACATCATTTTCATTCACTTAACTTTTGCTTGAGAAAGCAAATTATAAAACATTGCTATCGTTATTTCCTCAAAAACGTTTAACCCTCTTTGCTAAAACATATCTATACCTGTTCGCCTTTAAACCCAGCTAGGCCTTGAGAGCCAACAGTTCCCTCGGTTCCCTATAAACAGTACTTTTAATAGAATTTCGCCGCCAATAACGTTATTCAATGAAACATTCCAGACAGACTAAGCAAAAATTCCTGCTTGAGTAGCCTGCATGCAGTCCCATTGATGCCGTCTGGAACTGCACGCAGGCTACAGTTCCATTGTAAACTTACTACTTCGCCATTTTCCCCGGAAAGTCCAATATCACCTGGTTCTCCCTGAAAAAAAGTGTCTCGATAACAAATTTTTACTCAAAATCGAGCCCTAAATACATTTTTCGAACGCAGTGTCTATAGCATAGTATTATACTTTTTAAATTAACACTGCACGTTGTCAATAAAATATATTTCCATTCGCTTGTTAATTTGGTGTGTTTAAATTAGCTAATATTCATGTAATAAAAAACGTCAGCTCCAAATGAATGGTAGAATAAAAGCAATGACCATGCGCATTTGTTCTTGAATGTGAATTGGCTACGAATACGATATCGTGTGATTATATTGCTCGATCTCGTCCAATAATTGTATATTCTTCGATGTATCTTGACTACTTCGCATCTATCTTTCAATTCAAGTTTATTTGATAAACCTCTTACCAACATCCCTGGTTCACCTTGAAAACCAATCTCCCCGCGGTCTCCTTTTTCTCCCTGAATGAAGCAAGAAAGAACAATTGTGGATGGAAACACAGACCATCAATGGACAAATCCAAAAATGCCCAAAGAACTGGTAATAATCTCCGCACGCAATAGAAATATACATTAAATTTGCAAACTTCGTACGGCTATCTTTCCTGCATTTTACAACAAACTTCGCTATTTTACTATATTTAATACGTTCTTTCCAGCCGCGCACATGAAATTACTTCTCTTTGCTTAGATCGCCATTTAGTCTAAGATGAGATTGGTATAATATCATGAGCGAAAAAAACTCACCCCATCGCCTTGTAATCCGGCGGCGCCTTCAAAACCATCAGCTCCCTAAATCAAACAAAAATACACGACTTCATGCCATTTTGGCCGAGTGAATTTTAAGCATCTAAATACAAATGCAACAATAAATCTAAATACAAATGCAACAATAAATCTAGTAGCATTACAGTCGAGCTAGTGCTCTTAAAAATGTGTCACTCAAAATTTTGTTTAAAATATTTGTATAAGATTAATCAGGGATTGCTTATCTGACTTGAACTAAAATCTAGAGATATTGCATTAAACTCAGATTTATTTTAGCAGTTGAATATTTCGCCCCTCCGTTAGCTACATAGGCGCGTTATCTTTTTATGACGAACTTTAGATTGCAATGTCCCCTCACCATCTTATTTAAGTCAGTAGAGCCTAAACGGCATCACCCCCCCCCCCCCCTCCATGTTATTTATAATCTCTACGGTCTAAGCTACGATACTCACTATATTTTCCAATTAAAGATCGCGTTGCCAAATCTTGGTCTCTTCGTGGTTGGATTAACTGGAAAACCACAAAACTGGGTTTTAAAAAAGCAACGCACAGAAATCCAAGAAAAAAGAGGCACAATTACACAAAAATCCTCGCGCGTTTCATTCACCAACAGTTGAAAAAATACAAAAATAAATTTGCTAGAGTTGTTTTAAATGTTTGATTCCTACAGGTATTTCCAGTTAATCCGACAAACGAAGCCAAGACTTTGACGAGAGTTCAACAAGCCTTTTGGTAAATGAGACGATCAGAGGATATTTGCATGGAAAAAGCAAGTAAAGTAACTTAGGCCCGGTTTACACTGGCAAAGTTTCTGTGATCAAAGTAGGAATTTTTCGCCGGGAAATTCTGTGTTCTGA
>JAODVM010366570.1:0-10976 GCA_025400095.1 Phenganax marumi
CCACTTTTAGGAAAGCAAAACTTCACTACCCCCTGGGACACCAGAATTTACTATTTTCAAAATTTTTTATATTTTCAATAATTTAAGAACTGTAACAATCAATACATATAAAAAAGTAGATTTCATGAAAAGAATCGTGGAATTGAGAGCAATTTCAAAATTGTCTTAATTTTTTTGATACACCCTGTATATCCACCGCAGATATATAATTTGCTGAGGTAAACGCAAATCCAGCAATACACAACTTTGCCAGCTCGTCCAAGAGTGACCACAAATAATTTAACTTATCTTCATCCGATAAGTCATTATTAAGATGAATGGAGCTCTCAAATGAATCCCAAAACTCTTGCCAATTGCACACCGCACACTAAAACTGTCTAAGAATCAGGTTTATTACGGAGTAACGGAGTATACCCGAAAGGGAATGATGAAATGAAACAACTCAAGATGAATATGCATGAATTTGTGTTTATTATCAACAAAATATATAGCTGTCTATAGTCAGGCCCTTTGCCTTGTTCATAGTTGCCTTTTTTTATAGTACATAATTTGTAGCAATTTATTCCTACTCCTGAACTTTGTTAACGTTAACATAAGCTCTTGCTGATATGGTCTAATCTCGTAATTGATGACTTCCGTTAACCCGCTTGTCATAAATTGTTATTGTGGCTAAGTGTTACGAATATTGGCGTGGGCTACTGTTGCTAATAATATTCATTTCGTATACAGGTCGTAAAACATGATTTACGCAGATATATCAGAGTTATGAAAGTATCAAACATATTTGGTATTACAAAATATAAGTTGGAACTTTTAATTACTTTGTTCTTGAATGTCTGTGTAAATCATGTTTTACGACCTGTACATAGATCAGATACATAGATCAGGCAAGCTTTTGCCTGATCTATGTATCTGCTTGGTAGCTGTGGGGTAATAAATACAACACCGCTGTCAATATACGAGCGCAGGACAACACACACATGTAAGGCAACGTGTGCTACTAGCATTTATTGTAGTGTCATCCTAGCTCTGGCGAAGTGAATGTCATATGGCTCCTTTTAATTAGAAATTTTTATATCTAAAGTGCGTTAATGGCATTGAAACTGCCTGTATTAAGATTCACACATTCTTTGCAACCTTATTAGTGTGTTGGTGCTTGTTACTCTCCTGCCCATGGACGTTATAAGTATAACATTTTGTATATAATTACAGTTGGGGTAAAAAGATCACACATATTGTACAAGCACCAGAAACTCAATTCTCACACCAGTTTCTAATCTTTTATGAAAAGAGCTTCTAAACGTTTCCCAAGCTGCTTTCAGATCGTTGTATTACTCTGTTAAATAAAAATTGTGCTTATGTCCTTCACTGTCAATAATTTATCAAGTTGTATTTAACCTCTCATGTAGTGATTATTGTACATAAACGCCTATCAAGCACTTATGAAGTGCGAACTGGTCACCCATAGTAAGAGTTGATAATCAAACGCAGGTATACTCCAAAATAGACCTGATTCTTAGACAGTTTCAGTGTGCAGTATACAAACCTGACTTTACAATGTTTGACGTGTGGTATATTATTTTACTGACAATAAAGTCAAAATCATGTACATGGATAAAATAGTGTGCAATAAAGACATCAAGATAAAAATATATACAAGCATTAAAATTCCTTGCACTAACACATTCACATATAGTATATAAAAGTGCATGTAAGTACACTTTAGAAGTTGGACATTCCGGGTGTTAGAGATTCCGTGTTTTAGTATTCTGGATTTTAGAGATTCTGTATTTTACTATTCCGGGTTTTAGAGATTCCGGCTTTTAGTAATCCAGGTTTCAGACATTCGCCTTAGACATTTGTTTTAGACATTCGGGTTTTAGAGATTCTGTGTTTTAGTATTCCGGGTTATAGAGATTCTGTGTTTTAGTATTCCAAATTGTAGAGATTCCGTGTTTTAGTATTCCTGGTTTTAGAGATTCCAGCTTTTAGTAATCCGGATTTTAGAGATTCCGGCTTTTAGTAATCCGGGTTTTAGAGATTCTGTGTTTTAGTATTCTGGGTTTTAAAGATTCTGTGTTTTAGTATTCCGGGTTTTCCATTCCCCATTCCCCGATTCCCCGTTCCGGGTTTCAGTGATAGCCAACACAAAACACACAAAGTACAATTTATTCAACACCTCCTAAAACTCTTTTTAGGGTCCCTTCACTTTTCAGAGCAACACACAATGGCAAGTTTAGTTAGTTATCTGAATACATTCATGATATCACTGTCAATCAACATCTTCAGGTCAAATAGTGTCTTAAACCAGGAATGTAGAAAGATTTTACACTACAGTAATGCTCTGTTTTTTTTTGCTCTGTTTAATACACAATAGTGAGTATGAAAATAAGTTAAAGAACTTGGCAAAATATGACAGTTTGATTCCACTGGAACAATCTATGATGAATTGAAATACAAAACCACCCCTGGTACATAGGACATGAAATGGTAACTATTCATTTTGAATGGCAAATAATTGTATTTGTCACAGTGATATTTTTGGATCTAAAGTTATTGTGTAACAGCGTATTCCTCAGCTATTAAATTTATTCCATTTACAGCTAGAAAGTTTTACTTATAAGCGCAAAACACTTGCTGCATATACTTGGGTCAAGAGCATATGAGTTTATTTTCTAACGTCTTATTTCTATATTTGTATTTAGGTGGCAAAATTGGCTGCAGACAATGCCTTCTAAATGGGACATATGTTCCCAACAGAAAGCCTCACAACTGTGGAAGTTATTGTCAGCACTATCATGATTGAACTGAGCCTCGGATGGCAGAGTACCAGCTCCTACGTGGTACTCGTGTTGACAATGCAACAACCTCTACTGATAGACAGTGAATTCAGGCTTTCACAGCTGAGCATTTTGTTTGAACTTTACAAACTTTGCAAGTTTGATCCTGTGCTGGACATGACAATTGACAGAATGCATTTGACATTTAATATGCCTAAGAAAGAATTGGAAAGAAAATGTGGGCAGACCTGGGGGAGAATGCAACAAAAGATGTTAACTAGAGAGACCCACTAGTTGGTGGCCTTCTGGATCATGAAGAATTTAAATGCACCCTTCAGTCAGTAGAGTGGACAGCAGAGGAAAAGCAAAGGTGTTGCTCGAATGAACACCCTGACTGACAAGCTTGGAAATTGGAAGTCAAGTAAGTTTAAACAGTAATATTGTGTAATCGTTACTAACTGAATTTGATAGGTAACTTACTAAACACTTTCATTTTAGTCAAAAGTTGGATACTGCACACCTCGCAAAGACGTACATAGAACTGGATTAATTTTGATTCAGCCATAGGCCTGTATAAAAACATAGTGTTTGAAATAGAAATCAGATCCATTCCTTGTTTTAAGATTAATAAAGAACATCAAAAACTTTCACTAGCATAGAGCAAAAACCTCGTTAGGTACCAATCATTATCTTTTCCATCTTCTAATGCCAAAAACGTATCTTTTAATAGGTTCAGCACGGTTGCAAGGGAGGTTTTAGCTCAGAAAATTCCTTCTAAAGCCTACGATTGTTATATGATTCTGTGTGATTTGGTGCGGATGCTCTACAACAAACATCTCCAAACAACTGGTTGGCAAGACGTCAACATTAGCTGATTGGAAACTTTAATATGGGCTTATGCTATCAAAGCAGATGAATACTATGGCTTGACAATGTGCACTGAGAACCTAGAGTACTCTGTACATGCCATTGAAGATATTCGTAGACATTCTAGTATGGAAAACTACTCGTGTGAACTATACGAGAGAGAGCAAAATAAGGCACAAGGCTCAAAAGCACAACTCAAAAAGACTGGAGAAAATCTTTGCCACCAGGGAAAACATGAGGAACTTTCTTGATGCTTATCAAGAAAAGAACGGCCTTCTGTGTGAGTACAGACAGGACGCAGAGAAGTATGACTATGATCTTGAACAGCGACCTTACCTTCTGAAAGAGTCCTCCTTTGCTGTGGCAGAAGCACTGCTGTTTGATCTAAAGCAACTGGAGGCACCACCTACACCAAATACTTCAAATTTAAACGAAGTAACTTCTTTTCTCTATTATGCTATAGCACAAATGCCAGAGATCTTTGTCCTGATGCTATTACTAGGAAAGCTTGGCAGCTCGAAAACCGAAAATAGTGTTATTGCCTCAATTTTGCAGAACAAATTCACCAAACAGTGACCAGTTTACCTCGCGCTGATACGTTGCCATTTTGCTGTATCCCGCGCATTTAATGACTGGCCCAACACAAATTCTATCTTTGCTCATTCATAGTATCTAGCGATATTGCGCAGCTTTTTATGCGCATAATTCAATTGCAACATTTCGCTCAATGAATCGTTCTGACATTTGTCTTCGTGCTGTATGTATATAATAGCACATCGAATGGCAAAAAACACCAAGCATTTACATATTTCAACAAAAATCTGCCCATAAATTACCACAACGACTGTATTATTTATGACAATTGTGGCTTAATAGCTCAATGTTGAAAAATACAAGCACAACTTATTGTAGCTATACTCAATGCTGATTGCCATGAAATTTCGTTTTAGTGAATTGTAATTCGTATGTACTGCAAAGACTCATGACATGTTCTAGTTTTATATCGGCAATTTAGCAAGGGTATAGCTTGAGAAATAAATTTCTCTTCGCATGTCATGTTTTTCTCACTCCTCTGACTTCCGCCATTTGTGCGGCAATAAATCTATATTTTGCCCCAAAGCACGTGTTTGAGAGAAATTTAAGCGAAAACGGGGACGCGTGCCATTGTGCGTGCTGAAGTAGTTGCTTAACATTTTAATAAAAATATGCAGAAAATATCGAAAATATGCACAAGAAATACACTACATCAACCCTCCGGAAAGTTTACACTATGACTGACTGTATGAATGACTGCATGAATGACTGACGTGAATTTCCACCACTCGTCACAACACTGCAAAGTTTTGAAGAAACTTTGCACTAATAAAATGACTTCAGAACAACCAGGTCAAGTAAGTCTTAAGATAATGTTAGATTCCCAGAGGTTACGACAGTAAATTCCGCGTTTTATCTAGAAATAAGTGCCACTGATGGTTGCTGTATTGGCGCGCCTCAAATTACTCACTCTTCTTGTTAGGCAAGATATTTGATTCTGAATATTAATGAATATCTATGATATGGCTACAGTGCACGATTGTTTACGCTTGATATAATTAACATATGATGATAATTATACTGTTATGACGGCGATATATAAATAACTGATTTCTAGAGATTCTGGGTGATCATAAACAGCTACAATTCAGGCGAACAAACAGGAGATCAAGAAGGTATGAGTCACTGACCGCCTTCCGTTATCCTTTAGGATAACAAGAGGCCACCTAGCCCTATCCATAAGGAGGGTGGTGAGCCATCCTCGCTCTCACAGGCAGACATTGAGACGATAGTTGCAGAAGCCATTGCAAAATCACTACCCACAATGCTGGCTAATTCAAAGGTCCCAGAGACATCTCAATCAGTCCATGCCATAGATAAACAATCTGGGGATCCACAAACCTTGGAGGCAGGGAACAACCTGCAGCCTCAGAATGGCACCCAAGCAGTGCAAAATCAAAGGATGGAGCAGTTCTATGCCAGAGAAGAAAAAATACAGTTGTCCAGTGAATTACTTGCCTTTACAACTAAAGCATTTGCCAAATTGCTGTCTTGAGAAACCTGGAAGGGACTTGTAGAAAACTATCCCGGCAGGAATGAAGGATGATATTTGTAAACAACACAGCCACTCCAAGACCAAGGAGGTCTTCTCATTTGATGATGGCCTTGCTGAGAAGCAAGCTGATTTTCTCCTTGTTGTTTGTCCTATCCTTGCAGCCTTTACAGCACTGGATGGAACTAATGAGGGTAAAGATGAAGAGGAGGCCCCTGACCCCGATGCAGTTAGGGGTATGTTGGAAGACACCTTGGCCCGGTTAGGCAATGCCAACACCCATCTGAATTCCTGGCGCCAGCGTCGCTTCACTGACTTTCTCAACCCAATGGGCAAATGGGCTTTAAAAGAGGAGATCCCGGCCAATAAGCATCTTTCCCGACCAATTACATGAAAGAATAAAGAGTGAAAATTGTCACTTGACGACCAACAAGAATCTGATCAGCAGACCTCCAGATCGCCATAACTCATTCACTGGCCGATCGACATACCATAAGCCCTTTTGTGGCAGTCAAGCCTATACAACACAGCCAAATTGGAGAAAGCGGAAGTGGAATAACAATCTGCGGAGTACCAACTCCCACCCAACTGGGGCCAAACGCCGCTACAACAACACAAAGCCAGAATCTAGCAACAACAACAAAAGCTGACTATGCCCTTCCACAACTAGTTCCACTTCCTCCATTGCACCCTTATACAACTGCCTGCCGCTTAGCCAATTGTGTTCAGAACTGGGCACAAATCACACAGGATCCATGGGTCCTGCAATCAGTCAAAGGATACCACATACCCTTTGTGAGAAGCCATACTAATGGCGAGCTCGCCACATGAAAACACATTGCCCCAAGAAACAGCAATTAATGCTTGGGGCAATCAACGACTTGCTAAAGAAAGGGGCAGTAGTACAAGTGGCACCAGTGAAAGACCAATTCACATCCACAATATTCCTAATGGAAAAAGAAAATGGAAGCAGTCAGTACAGGCCAGTGATCAATCTCAAAGCTCTGAACAGGCTTGTGGCATCAACTACCTTCAAGATGGAAAGTCTTCAAGTGGCAGAGAGTCTTATTCAGCCTGGGGACTACATGATAAAATTGGACTTGAAGGATGCATATTACATGGTCCCTGTTCATCAAGAACACCACAGTTACCTTTGGTTCCTATTCCAGGGGAAACTGTCAGTGCCTCTCATTTGGTCTCTCCTCGGCCCCACAAGAATTCACGAAAACACTGAAGCCAGTGGCAGCTCTCCTTCAGTCACTGGGAATACGAGTAGTGTTCTACCTGGACGACATTCCCCTTTAACACTGAGACAAAGACCAACTTTTGAAGATCTTTCACCAGGTAAAGGACATGCTTCAGAATCTGGGCTTTACAGTCAAGCTGGAGAAATGCTCGCTTTTCCCCACTCGACAGCTTGTTTTCCTGGTGGCCCTTCTGGACTCAGTGAGAATGACCTTATCATTGCCTCAAGAGAAACTAACAGCTATCATGCCGACAACAGAGGAGATGGAGAAGCTGCAGCACACATCCCTCAAAACCCTGTCTACTCTCCTGGGTGGCATGAATCATGCAGCCCAAACCGGACTCTGGATGGCCCCCCTACACTATCAGAACCTACAATGGGACCAGATCAAGGCACATCACTCAGTCAACAACAGCCGGCAGCCAACCCAAATAGACCTGTCCCACTAAAGCATAGAGGAGCTTCATTAGTGGACATCTCCCAACATTCAGAGACTCAATGGTCAGCCACTACAAACCCCTCCAGTTGAGATAACAGTTTAAACGGATGCATCCCTGCTGGGTTGGAGTGCAACATGGCCAAGAACAACCATTGGAGGTTGATGGCTTCTTGAAGAAGCACATTTGCACATAATTTCACTGGAACTGAAGGCAGCGTACCTTGCCCTGTCAGCGCTTTTCAAGTCCCACTCTCCTCCACCGAAACATGTTTTGCTTCAGATGGACAACTCAACGACGGTAGCCTACGTGAACAAGTGAGGAGACACGCGGTCCCACAGTTTGTCGATACAAGCCAAAGACTTGTGGGCTGTGGTTCTGAAAGCTGGCTCATGGATTACAGCAAAACACATTTCGGGTAAATCCAGTAGGGTGGCAGATTCAGCATCTCGCCAATTCAACCACTACTCAGAATGGACACTTCATCAAGACACCTATTTCAGAGAATTACAACCCGATATTATTGAGCATCATTGGACCTCTTTGCAAGCAGGATCAACAACCAGCTCCCTCAGTATGTGGCCCAGTATCCAGACCCAGGTGCAATTTCAACCGATGCCTTTCTTTGGGATTGGGGTCAGTGGAGGAGCTGGATTTTTCCACCAGTCGTCCTGCTTCCAAGAATCCTGAGGAAAATTCAAGCAGACCAAGCAACAGCCCTGATACTTGCCCCCCACTAGAAGGGACAACCCTGGTTTCTGATCCTGTTGGAAATGTTGGTGGATTATCCGAGACAACTTCCACAGGATGCGGGACTGATCCCGCTCCCCTTCAACTCGTCAATGGAACATCCACTCCAAAACTAACTGTGTGGCCTGTATCCGGGAACATCTCTAAACAGGAGGACTTTCACAAGTAGCTACAGAAATATTACTGTCATCATGCGGTCTCTCTGTCCCCTTACTGCCCCTGTAAATGATGTCTGAACATTCCGGCAGGACTATCCCAACAGCAGGAGTTGGCATACAGAACCACTGGGGTATACAAGTGTGCCATCTCACAAACTCACGACTCAGTGGGCTCGGTGTCTGTAGGGGCACTACCAGTCGTGTCTCGTTTCATAAAAGGCATTTTCCGGCGAGATCCACCTTGGCCCAAGCTATGCACTACGTGGCTGGTCAAAGTTGCGTCGTCATACATGGAAGGACAGAAATCGGTGGAAGACCTTTCTTTTAAAGAACTGACACATGAAGTGGTTATTCTACTGTCCCTCACATTGGCGGCAAGGGCTCATGAATTAGCTGCACTGGACCTTAATTGTCTAGTGGATAAAGAAGATTCTTGGGCGTTTTTGTTAGATGTTCATGTTGAACAGTCCCGCCCAATTCACCCCAGTTGGAGAATTCACCTCCCAGCCTACTCAGAGAAAAGAGTCCTCTTTGTTGTACACAACCTAAAGGAGTATAGAAAGAGAACAGAACAAGACAGAACAAGTTTGACAGTCCTCTATACTTCTTGTATCCATGACTTATCCCCATGCACCTATTTCTAGTCAAACAGTTTCCAGGTGGCTCTGCGATGCTCCCAGCAGTGCTGGAATCTGTCCTAGCTTTACTGGTCATTCGACCCGTAGTGCCTTGACGTCGGCAGCGGCGGAAGCCGGTATTCCTTTGGAGGTCATTCTAGATGCAGCTGACGGGGCGTGAGCCTGAACATTTCGTACATGTTACAAAGGCCTACTTCTAAGGGGTTTTTGCAAACTCAGTTGTTTCCTTGTGAAGTGCATGTCCAGAAGTTGTTGTTCACACACTAATAAAGTATAACTGTTGATACTCATGTCAGCTAGCTTTGTAATCTGCAACAATATTGTGAATATCAGTCAGCAGAAGTGAAAGAGAAATGGGATTTCCCTGAAGGGTACTTACCTGAAGGGGAGATGTAGTTCTCCAAACTTCTTCATAGACTGATATGAGCAATACTGTCCCCCATCCGAGAAGGAATCGACGGTCTAGAATTGAGTTGAGGAGACAGTTACACTTGGTATATTCATCGCCATCTCTTCCTCCCCACCCTCTGCTGACATTCATAATTAGCTTAGTTTTAGGTGCACTCGTCAAAAGAGGGTTATAAATGGATATATGAACAGTTTTTATTATTCGTGGTACCAGACCTCTCATGGCTTGAGATCTACAACAGTATTGCTCATATCAGTCTACAAAGAAGTTCGGAGAACTACATCTCCCCTTCAGGTAACTACCCTCTGGGGAAATCCCATTTCTAACTTAAAGCATTGAACGGCAGCCTCAGGCAATGCAATCCACTCTGTAATATATCTCTCCCTATTGCCAAAGGGTTTGCTTGTCTGTGAGAAATTTTTGCCAGGCAATGAGTGAACAGAAACTATTTGGCATTCTTGTGAATTTATAACCCCCAATGTGTCGATACTTTGTAACTCTATGTTGCTTTTCGTAAATCCAGATGATTCTATTTGTCAGAGGAAATCTCTGGTTCTACCAGTATTGTATGAGTTAAAAGAAATCTGCCAATGTCTCTCATCAACCCATTAAATCACTAATCAACACATTTAGACATTGAAAATGAAATCATCTGGTGTTATATAGGGTAAAGTAAAGTAGCATCACACTGAGGTGTGTTACTTTTAACTGTGTGCTGGTAATTCCTTTAATGCATCCTGTGCTTGTATTGTTTACTCTGTCTAATGGAAGATTATTTTATTTGTCAAAATGCAAAATTATTTAAAATAGCGGCATATAGTGCGTGGTGCATAACATATATTTCAGATGTGCGTATTTAGAATAGTATTTTAATTGGTACGAGTACACAATGATGAAAGACATTCATTTGCCAGTGGCAACATTCCAATTTTTGAAATTGCCTGTAAGTGACACTCATTCCGTAATAACAGCTGTCTAAGTCTATACGACTCAACACGTATAAGCAAATATCATCTATACATACTTCTAATCAGTATGCCCTGTCTCATAGGGCGGTAAGGAAGAATGCATTTATTGTAATTACGCACCCTGTTTAAATAAAGTGTGTAGTTCAGTTCTCTGATGTGGAGATGGAACACCTTTACCATTGTCTGCAGGTTTTTGTTGGTTTGTCATTTGTGGGCAATGACAGTCGTTGCTTGCAAGCTGCATTGCATGTAACACATTTTCTGTGACCTCTGCTAATGTGCAGAAATAGAAAGAAATTAAGAAACCGAAGGACTTATGAAATACTGTTATGAACTCTGATGATAGTATTGGATATATCCTGCAAAATACATTGTACGGTTTACAAACTATGTAAAATAACCAGTAGCCTGCAGATGCATAGTTGCAAAGTAAAATTTAACTATTAATAAAAAACCAGGCCGCTAATAAGTTCGCTAACTGGCTCTACATTAATCTGCGATCAGGCAAGCCAACTTTCAATCAGGCTGAATGAGTCAAAGATGTGATATTTCTTTAGTTGTAAACACTGAGGTAGAGGAAGTTGTGGGATACTCGACCATGTATTTATTTTTGGGGAATCAGAAAATATATTTAGAA